>JAMKCH010056007.1:0-87695 GCA_023653785.1 Ophioderma brevispina
GCCTCTTGATGCGTTCCCGGTGGGACGGAGACAGCTGGCAGTAGGGACAGCTTGTCTCCACATGCGCGCGCACGTGTCGAAATGCCCAATTTTCCCAAATTTTAAGCTCCAAGTAGGTTGCATAAGCCAAGTTTCACATAGCTCATGTATGGTGTTGGGTCGATATTTGCGTGGGTGGTTAACCAAAAAGGCAAGATTTTATTTTTATCTCAATCAAAATCGCAGCTCCCGGAGAACTAAATTTGATGCAAAAATCTGCTGCGCTCAGTTTCCAGACATGGATGGGAATCATGCCCGACCTGATGAATTTCACAGGGACATGGCTCACAGGCGAGGAGGAAGGGGAAATGTTAGTCAATTGATGCTGGGACATCCGGAGTATAAATTAATCAGCTCAGGCAGGGCTAGGCTAGCGATTTACCCGAGACTCCGACTCAGTCCGAGTGTCGCGGCGCGGTGCTAAGTTGGATTTACCAATCAGTAAGTTCATTACTACATGTATGATATTGCATGATATAACATGTAATTGAAAGGGAAATAAGTTAACTCCTAGCGACATTTAGCTGCTCTGATTTCAATTTCAGAAATTATTCTTGAATATTTAATTTCTACCTACATGACTTAATACTTCAAGCTCCTGCACGTCAGAACCATTGGAATTTTAATGGAATTTTATTTGAAAAAACCTTAACAAGAGAGGGGTTCCGAAGAAATATCTTTTAATTTTTTATTGAAAGCTTGATTTTTTATCCAAAACGCATTCTCCAAGGTCAGTTTTTAAGCTGCGATTTCTCAAAATTTCCATCTAAGGCTAAGGCGTACTTGAGAGAAAAAAATTCGGCTCCCAAGCCATTGCCAAGCGTCCCACGCCCCAGTTTGGTTGCATTACACCTGAAAAAAAATTGAATGGACCCCTCCTCAGCTGCACGGCCTGAAAAAGAGGCGGCCTTTTTGGATTTCGACTTATGTCAGGAACAGACTTCTATATTAACGGGGCATTTTCGGGATCCACAGCCTCGTCCCCGACTTCCCTCAATAAAGTTTGAGATTTTCATTCATTGAACATCGAAATTAGTAATCCATGTTTGCCAAATCTTATGTGTAAATTCGGTCGTGTCTGGTAAGAAATTAGCAATTTTGTATTTTCTGTCCGTAAACGGCAGAAATAGCGCACAAGTGGCCCTTTGGGACCGGCGTGAACAAAGAGATTGGCTCATAACACAAACCGCAGAGTCGGGATAGCTAAAAAAGTTGTGTGAATAAGGTTTTTCAAGGATTATACTAGTGCAACAATGCATATAAAACAGAAGGTGCTGAATCACGAAATGCACCTTCAAGGGGCGATTATGTAAGCTGGGGGATATGGACGGATTAGAGGGGAATACAACATTGCTATCAAATTGAAAAGCTGAAGCTTATTTGGATGTTTAGAGAAAGATTACTATTAGTAATAAATGAGAAGTAGTAAGCTAGCTTACCTGCCTTGATTTCAGTTAACTGGGGGGGGGACCCTTGATTAAATGGTTTAAAAAAAAAGGCCCAAACATCAATTTTGCAAGTTGGAGCAAGCCAAAATGGGGGGGGGGGGGGGGGGGGGGTTGGGCGTTATGATATGTGGTGGAAAAAGTTAAAATTTGCCCCTCCCCCTTTTTTTTTGGAGAGGAGCAAATTTAGGGAAAAAGTCCCATTTGGAAAAAATCACCCCTCTTCTAAAAAATCCTGGTACAGGCATGCAGTCACGAAGTAATATTGATTAGGCCAACAGGAATTGTATACCGATTGAAGATGCAAACTGATGCATTAGGCATGATTTTGGAAAGGGAAATGGGAACCTATTATTTCAGCGAGTACCAAAGGACTCACTGTATTATATGAACACACAAAATATTAATTGCTGTGAGATTGTGAGTGTTGTTTCTTGGTTGTGGTGGATTTGCAGTGATTATGCACGAAACAAAAATAATTAAATATTGCTGATTTTTCCCCTCAAATTGTTATCCAAAAAGCAGATACCTTAAGACACACGGTGTCTTGACACAAGTGTAGCATAGTTTATGATATGCTTTTCCTTCCACCTTGCACAATTGACCTCCTAATGACCTTTGACTTAGTATGTGACATTAAGCTTTCATGACATGCAAGTTCTATGGTGCCGTCTATAACTGAGTTGGTGCAATTGGAGGTGTGGTGTCCATGCCAATTTTAAAAAGGCAAACCAAAAAAACCTTAAACCACACACACACATACCACATACCACATCTTGCTCACACATGTGACACACACGCACATCCACATTTTTGTATTCCGAGGACTTAAAACCTTGGAATGTGTCGTCGGTCTGCAAAGTCAAACCACAAAATAAAGCATTGGTTTGACTTTTTCAGACTAGCTTTGCTATCTACTTACATTTGGAAGTATACTCACACACACACCACACACATGCACCCCCACTATGACACAACACACACATACACACAAATGGACTTTGAGAATTGTATTAGTAGTCCCAAAAATGGTCCCCTCTATCTACAGAGTGCGCCCCACTAGCCAACAAATTAATCAGGCGCCTCGGAGATGCGGGAGTGCAATTAATCTGGCCTGAACTTGATTAGCTATCATTTTAAAGAATAATGGACATTCTTCCTATTTTTAAAAGCATGTAGAGCTGAATTGGCTTCTTCTTTTGTGATATGTTTAATATGTTTCTTTTAGGGCGGAAATTCAAAATCTGGAAGTTGGCAAATGTGTTCCCATTTTAAAGGTTCCAACAAGCCCAAGGGATGCCACTTTACAGTGATCGTCCAGTGTGTCATTGAAAATACTATTTGTGTAAAGTTATGGAGAAATTAGGGGCTTCGACTCAAAATTAATCCGATTGGAAGATAATATATTATCAGGACAATTCAATTTGGATTTTGGCAAGGAAGAAATGTGAGCAAAGTTCCAAGTTCTTTCATATAATCAGTGAAACTTTGGATAGGCGTGATTGTACTTTGTTGATGCCTATTTTTTCTGGACTTCAGGTCTGCCTTTGACAAGGTAAAATCAAATTTATTTGACTTCAAAAACTTCATGCTTGTGATTCGAGGAAACCTGTTATTATGGATTCAGAACTTTTTAGTGGAAGGAAGCAGAGAGGTTGTTTCAAAGGTTGAATTTTCTGATTGGACATCTGTCACTTCAGGAGTTCCTCAGGGTTCTGTGCTGTTGGACCAATCTTTTCTTATTTTGTCAGTGATAGTGTTTTGGATATGTCTGTCTTCCTTTTTAAATTGAAGAGACATACATGGTAAGAACATTATTATACGGACTCCTAGAGACAAGATAGATCTGCAAGATGATTTGGACAACTTGGTCAGTCCAAAAACATTTAACTTCCTTTAATGCCTTGAAGTGTGCAGTCATGCATTTTCTAGATCTAAAAATTGTGGTAGGTCCATACTCTTTAGGGGTGGCCAAAACTCTCGAGACTTTTGAGGATTTTAAACTGCTTGTACAATTTTTTGTTCTAATCTCTCTTTTTTTGCACACATGTTCTACTGCAACAAAATGTCTTCAAATAGTTGGTTTTCTCATCAGATTGCACCAGGAGGAGAAGATGCAACTTTTCTGCTCTTTTTGATCTTTACAGGGTATGTGTAATAATCACCTTGTTGACTGTGCGTTGTTTGGGCTCCGTACAATACCAGTTTACATTGATAGACTTGAGAAAAATTCAAAAGAAAAGTAACTCGTGTTCTCTTTCACAGGAAAGCGTCTTGCGGAACGTATTGAAATCTTGATAGGCTGCTGAGTTTGGTTGCTTGGGTGGCTGAATTGGTTCAATTTCAGCATCAGCGTCTACAATTTTGTTTCAAGCTTCTTATGGCGTTGGTTCTTCTTCATTTTTGACTTTTTTCGCAAAGTCGCATCTCAAATGTGAGATTTCTGCATTGGAGAGCAAGAACTACATTCATTTCTCAAATCAGGTTTGTTAGTTCCCAGACTTTGGGAAAAGTGATACCCAGTTGATATCGTAATGATGATCGTCGTCCAAAAAAACATTCAAGTATTTGTGCAGCCAACATTTCTTCAAAATAGTTGTCTCTTATATTAGGTCAAATATAGTGGTTGGGCTTCATATTGTTTATTGTATAGGTTATTGTGTATTTTCTGTATGCATGTAGGAAAGAATGCACTATAGGTGCTTTGGGATTACTAAAGCCCATATTTCTTACCTGAGTCACCTTTGTCTTTTAATATTATGGTTTAAACATATTTATAATTTTCATATGGTCAAAATAAAGATTATGATTAATTATATTATTAATTGGAAACATGCATTATGTGCCTATGAATAAACCAAATAGGATTGTGGTTGGATTCGTGTCTATCACTTTGATATGGCAAATGTCAATGTCAATAGCACATGCCTATTGCTAAAAGTATATAGGATCATGGTTTTAGAGGGGCCCAGAAGTTAATACAAGGAATGAATTATGAGTTCTAAAAGGTTTGGCAACCTGGGACCAATGTTTTCTTCAAACTGAATTTCCATTGAATTTATGAATATGGCTATTCCAAGGAAACTTCAGACCTGCCCTGGGGCGAGGCACGCTATTGAAGTAATTCTGAGCAATGTGAGAGTTTGGTGAATGAAATAGCTAGTTTTATGGAACCTGGTTGTTTCGCAGGGTTCCTCAACATATCCCTGTGTTCAAATAAGTACACGTTGTCAAGGGCCAAAAAGCATTTGGTTATTTTCTTATCTTTCTGTATGTTTTAGACTGGTCAGTGGGCATCAGTTTTTGCTGGCCGGATTTGGCCCGTGGGGCTCCAATCGGGAGCCATAATTCTAGGGGTCATATTGAATAAAATTTGTCAGGATGGTAATTGGTAAATTCTCTGATTCCATTATGTTCACTTACTTGTGATCTTTTTCGAGGAAAACCACAGATTGCCTTTTCAACACTTGATGCGATTGCTGATCCCGGGAACCCTTGGTAATTGTTTCCTTGCGAATGAGGTCACCACAGGGATCCTAAATAATCGGGATAGGACACTCGATCCATAAAGGGAGGCTACTGCATGAAATATCAGTGTGGGACTCACGGATCGCCGGCCCCGGTTTGGTACGTGGTGCTGGGCCCTATGGGCAAGCCCGGTTCATACGTCACAATGCATAATAGGAGCAGGCCGTAGCCAGGAATTTTATTTGGGGGGGGATTTGCCAGAAAGAGAAGCGGACCGTTGCGTACCAAAAAAAAAATTTCGGCTCGATGCGATCGCCGGTTGACCCAAAAATTTCACCGTCGTCTAAAATTCTGAAGGGGGGGTGGGGGGGGGCGGGCGGAGGAAAAGAAAACCCAATTTCGTCGAAGCGTTAAGTGAAAACAACATTAGTAACAAGGACAATCGTAATGCGATGGTTAACAGCTGTTAGTCATTAATATACCATGCACCACAACCTTAAGACAAACTTTTCATTGATACACGGACCTTTAAAATGGCAACAGCGGACCTTTTCAAAAAACATCATAAAGCGGACCTTCAAATCATAAAGCGGACCTTTCTGATTTTTTTGGGGGTGCGTTTCGCACCCCCCATGGCTACGGCCTGAATTTAAGGAGGATATCTATTAGGGGACTATCGAAATTGGTGGTGGCGCTATTAATATTGATATCAAAACGTCTATGGGCATTGGTACACAGTTTCACCCGCCTGGGTTGACCAGCAGTTCTTCTGGGGGATTTTTCTTGAGGTCGCAAATCATCAAAACCTTCAAAAAAGTTTGGTACTGCCCGCATCATTGTTCATGGTGCGTGCGACTGGTGCCCCTTATTCCCCTCCAATCCCTAGAGCCTCTCTTCATTAATCCCATATCGTACAATCTACGGATTGTCAATATACGCCGCTAGTTAATATTGTGATCGGGATGGATTAATATTCTAATTACAAAATTCCTTCTTATGTGACGAGAAAGTGGAGGTTACCATTAACAGGTGGTTATCGTGTACTAGCCAATTACCAATACAACTGCAACTAGAATTTCGCAGTTCTTGGTTTTCGCGCTTGCTATATATACACACGCACAACGGATTGCAAAGTGGTCCCTACAGCTATGCTGGCGGCCAGGCCAACAAAAAAAAAAAACTCTCATGATTTTTTTAAATTGGGGACAAAATGCCATTTTTGCTTTAAAGTTATGTCAGTTTTTTTATGTTTGTTGCCCTTTTCTTCTTGTAGTTGTACATTCCCTAGTAGTCCCAAAAAACATTGTCAATTCCAGTGCAAGAATGTGGTAAGTGCCAATAGCTGCCATTTGTCAAAAATTCCATAAAACTATAGATTATGCTGCCCAGGTCTTGGTTTAGTGTTGGTTGGGATCCCAACTGTTTCACAAAAATCATATTGGTTTTTTAAATTGTTGTTTTCAAGTCAGCTTATAATATGGATTACTTGAGGGGACTTTACTCTATAATTTCCGATTGTAAATCTCAACTTTGACCCAAAAATTGAGGGTGGTGTGTTGTTTAAACTGAAGAGAAAAGCACTGATATGATAAGGCTGGCTTTGAAACCAATCTCATATCACTGTTGAATGAAAAAAAACGGGTAACATAACATATTATTTCTCCACAATCACTTACACCGGTATAAACATATTACATACAATATGATATATAATATTTGTATACATTGAAATATATGAAGTGGAAGAGTACTGGAAAGTAAGCCGAAAGCCTGTCAAGTCCCAGACTCTGATTCTATATTAATTTGTTGTTAGAAATGAGTGACTTTTTATAATTAAATTTTTAAACGAGATGAGGTATTTTTGAGGTTTTTAACCAATTTGATGGATAGTGTGATTTAACATTGGTACATGTTGTTCCAAATAAGTAATAGTAATAGCTGCCATGTGAAACATTTTAAAAAATTCCCATCAAACATACTATATGCAAAGTCTTTCATCAGTTGCTCTTGAAAATGTTTCTATGGGACACATTTGCCTTGAAGAACCATTCAAGAGCCACTGACTCAAGCAATTGATAGTGATCCTAAAATGTATACGCCAATATTTTCGCGTACAGTTATTTTCACGATTTTGTATTGTTGACCACATTTCGTGAGTTTTATTTTCGCGAATCTACGAATCTACTCAGTGTTAAACATTAAATTTTAAAAATTCGCGGTGATTAATTAGCGATTTCTTTCATTCAGCGAAATTCGCGAAAATTAAACCATCGCGAAAAGGACTGAGTTTATACAGTTATGCCCCAGCACACAGATCTATCACATGGCCAGCTATTGTACTTACGACCTTCTTCCACCCAATATTACCCTCAATACTTAATTATTTAAAAAACAAAAAAATTTAAAGCGGCACTGGCACATTTTCACAAAATATGAAATTTTCAATGTGCTCTCAAATGACTAGTATAGGCCATTGGAAGAACAGGAGATTTATTTTACACTAAAAATAACATGCCCAAAAACAGATAGGGATATTGATATGAGGATAAGATCTCCAGGTAATTGTAGGCTAACTTTTAAGTTTTCCATAACTTTTATCAACCAAATGTGTATTTACATGAATATTTGACGCATATCACTGAGTATTAAAAACCAGGTTATAGACCGTCTCTCAAAAACAGTTGTGCATAGTTGTGGGAGGAAAACAGGTACGGCGTGGCGGTGTTCTTGTGTTTTTTAAACGCCATTTTGTAGTCTGCTGAATTTAGCGGTCGCCGGGCGACGCTTAAATTACCAAAATCGTCCGTTTACCCATAAGAAGCTGATTTGGTCTTAATTCGGGTGAGGGCTTTTGTATATAAAAGCTTTACAACCATGCAAAATATCGATTTTGAAAACTTGGGCGCTCTTATTTTCAATGTGCCAGGGGCTCTTTAAAACCAATCCCACAGCTGTTGGACCCATGCAAACATCTGTATATTAGAGAGCAATTTAAGAAGTCAATAATCAAATTTATCCATCCATAAGCTACCATTACCAAAAATAAACAACAAACGAGGACATGTGAAATGGGGAGGCTAGTAAAGGCCAATAAGGCCCCGAACATGGTCTGCCCCCGGTCTAACCAAGTTACACATTAAATATTGAAAACATTATACAAAACAACATTATGGACTCTTACAAACAACACAAGAGAAAGAAAAAAATGCTCCAAAGATTACAATTGTGTATGAATTTTACAAAATGCAAAACGATATCGAATAGAAGTAATGATTCAAAAGATTAAAAAACATAATCTAATTTAATATGTATCACCTAGCTGACAAAATAGTATGTTGAATTGACACGAAAGTGTTTAGTGGATTTTGAATGTATGATAGCTTTTTCAATTGTTTCACACGACCGGGCCTGCACTCCTGACTGATTTTTGAGAGGAAGTCGTTTTTTGCATTGAAACAAAAACATAATTGTGAGCATTCCTTGTATTGCGTGGGTGTATCTCAGAGTGTTTATAAAAATATTGTCAAAAAGTTTGGGGTAGTTCATTTCATTGTTTATGTTTGCTAATAAAAGAAAAAGACCCAAATTCACTTTTAAGTAGTTGCGAAGACAAGCATTCTTTGTTAGATTCGTGCGTGTATTTTTTGATATTTAATGGATTAAAGACAAATGATCATATTTTTGTACATCAATATTCGTAATGTCAATATTAGCATTTAGGTTGCTGTAATCCTTATCACACTCCTTAGGTTTGTTACAAGAACTGGTACCCCAATTTTGACACGTCCATTTATTTAAATTCAATTGAAGAAGATCCTTACGTTTCAAATTGTACATTTCTTATGTATAAATCTGTTGCATTTATTACTGAAATAAGTTATGAGCAGATGTGATATCTTGGAGCAGAAAACACAAATACACTCTTATTACTAGCAGAATTGAAGATAAAAAGAACAAAGAGCTAAAAACTTGAAAAATAATATCAAATTAGAGAAGTGGTTACCCAATTAATAAATAGCAATCCAAGCACACAAAAGGAAACCATGATGGCTGGTCAACGACCCAGGAGGTGTGAAAATTCAATTGTAGGGAGGTAAACGGCCTTGCTGAGACGATTAATCGAATAACGATTTTGAATCTTGAGGGTTATTACGAAGAAGCCATTGACAGTTAGGGGTTCTATCGAATATTGATTACAGTGTTTCCGATTTTTGTATTCGACATACGGTTCTTCAATAACGGGTCGTCAGATAAGTAGGCCGCACTTTTAAAAATAATTGGACAAGGTGAACCAAGGATGCATCATGTTATTACATCCTTTTTACAAACACATTCTTTATTAAACTAATTAGGGTTAGGATTAATGCACTGGAATCAATTTGTTGGATTTAAAAGACTATAGAGTGTAAATGTGTGAGCAACATGATCAATATATATGGTGATACTAGGAATTAGTTCGCCTACTAGCACCGCCATTTTACTTGACACTCCATAAATATCATATTTCTATATTAAACATGTTGCATTCTGATGTGAACTATTATGATATAATGCATATATAACACACAAAAGCAATTTTCTAATATTTTAACCTGTGGTGTATTGCATAATTATTGTAATAAATTCCATAATCTATCACTTTATTGAGTTTCCTTAGTGTTTGATGTCAAATCATAAGAATAATTATAGCTCTTAGAGTTCATTACTTAGCTTCACGTTTCTTCAAAGTTTATTCTGAGGAAGACATTACTACTGTGCTTTCGTTTGTGTCATCAGTCCGGGCTGGGCCTTTGATGGAATTTAAACCAAATTGGGTCACAGGTACAAATGAATCCCCCATTTGTTGATGAGGTCAAAGGTCACATACAAGGTCAAAGGTCATGTGAGGGTAAAAGTTGTAAAATAGCGTGAAAATGTACCCAAATTAACACCCATTTAAGTACAATTGGAACCAAGCTTGGTTTAGGAGTTACATTGCAAAAGGCCATCATTGGTTTAGGAGGGTCAAAGGTCACATATCAAGGTTCACATATTCAAGGTCAAAGTCATGATCAGGGCATATCATTCACAAACTGCGATGGCAGGCGACACAAGCGGTCCGAGGATCCATTGTATTTTGAATAGAGAATATTCTTTGACATATATAAAGAAAATCCATAATTTTTCGTAAAGATTTCGCTTTTTGCGTGTTGTTAAACCAATGGCAATGGCTAAAATAGAGATTTCTTGGCTGCCCTCCCATGCCAAAAAGTTGTGTATGTTATAGTGCCTTTTATATATTCAATTTTCAAGAGAGACATGGTAAACTAGATTGTTAAGAAAATCATATTTGCCCACAATGAAATTTCATAAAATCTGTGGGTATGAATAAGCCAAATTAGTTTTCAAAAAGTGTGTCGCTTTGATATTTTTGGTTTTGCAAAATAAATGAGCCTTTCAACACAGCCTGTTCTCCAATGTAACTCGTACCCTGTTCAAAAATGGTTTGTACACTACTTTGTCAATTTGTTTTAAAACTTGATTGAAATTTCAAAATAAGATTATTCATTTTGAAGGGGGTTACTTAGCAGTTAGTACACCCTAGAAACCCCAGGGGGAATAATATGGGACATTGTTATGGTTGTGTAGGCGGTACAGTAATCCTTTATGGGTTTTGAAGCATGAAGAAGAGTTAAAAAAAGGAAATCATTAGTAGTAGTGATATATTGACAAAATGATCCACCTCGAAAAATGGACGTGGAGGCCCAAATTTTTTACTTAATTAGTGTTAATGCCAGGTTGGGAATAAGCAAACCACTATTCAGAATCACTTTTGCTAAAATGACGTTGGCATGTGTCGTACCAGAACCAACCCATAATGCATTGCATTTGCCTATACTGTATGTACAAAACTCATGTACAGTTTTAGGGATAAGTGTACAAGAAGCTAGAGGGACCACAATAACATGTTCATGATCATGCAAAAATTCTCTAGTACTAACACTTTGTGGGCTAAAATGAGTGAAAAAGTCAGGGATTTTATGTGTCCAAGAAAAGGATTTGGTGGATCACATGACCTTTGAGGTGAAAATTTCCCAAAACTGGTGCATTGGGGATGACTCAATAAACCCTTGGTGTGCTACAAAGTTAATACATCAGGGACTGCCTTTTAAAATGAGCAGGGGCGGTGACGACCTCTCCTGAACTCAAGGGACACACTAGATGAGCAGTAGCTTAAAAAAAGTCAGCAATCAAGACGATCTAAAGAAACAGGTCTGTGACTTTGCAAGCAGCAGAAAATTATCCTGATCCTGCCAAAGCCATGTTAAGAAAAAAAATCCATAAACATGTCAAAAATACTTAATGGCCAGACTCTGGAATCGGATTCTAAGGAGAGCTTCAAATCACTCTACATTGTGGTAATTAGGGAGAGTGATTAAGGAGAGCCATTGCTCAATAGCACCTAAAGCAGTATAGAAATCATTTTGAAGAGTGCCCCTCAATTTCAAAATTGATATTTTGAACAGTTACGTTTGGGTAATTGTATAGAAAAACTATACCTGCGTGAACGGAAGAATGCTAAAAAAATGCGTATTATACAAAAAATAGCCGATTTTGTATTTTTGTCCAGATTGGACTTAACGGCAGAAGCTGGAAATGCTTACGTTTATGTCCGTCAATGATGAAATAGTGCCACCTCTATAGAAAATAACCTCTAACTTGGCTGCCTGAACTATTAAAACAAACAAGGGATGAGCGTAGGGAGGTACATGGGCCATGGCGCATTTTCCCGGCTATTTCACATTGAACGCCGTTCCAGCAGCCGTTGTATTATTATCGGGGGATCCCGATGATAATTCATTTAGATACAAACATCCTTCGTTTTGTGACACATGGTAGCATTTTCGAGCTTAACCATTCACAGGTATAGTTTACTAGCCAGTTACCAATGCAATCGTGTAAAATCTCCAAATTTTGAAAAATTGGGGCGCTCTTTCAAAAAAATGGGGGTGGCTAATATTGCTTTAAAAGGCAGTCTCATGCTTAAATCAGATTAAGGACAAAACACATTTTGGCAATTGAGAGGATTTAAAGGTAAAACAGAGATTTGCTGGTATGCTGGTATGGTCATATGAGGTATGTTTCATATCATAGATAGACATTCAATAGATTTCTTTACCTGGTATTTGGCTACAGAAATGTCTAAGGTACCCTTCTGTTTTCAGTAAAGAGGTAACCCTAATTAGCTATAACTGCAAACAGTGTCATTTTATTTGCCTGTATTATGGAAAAGGAGACGAAATTCATATTGCTCAATTTAAATTAAGTGTCGCAATGTTTTATACCAAAGAAAATATCAAAATCTTCAGATGGAGATATTTTTTATGGAAAGCTTTACATTGTTACAAAAATCCATGGCTCCTTCTTTTTTTGGGGGGGGGGACAACTGTATGTAAATTTCTCATTGGCACCTTTTCTTTAATGGGAAACTCAGTGATTGACTCAGTGCAATTTTGTGTGGCACAAGTGAAATTGGGGGGGGTGGTGCAAAATATAAAAAAAAAAAATTAAACCAATTTTTGCCCCAAATCATGATTTGGTCAAAATTGGAGATTTTTGCCCCAAATTGCAGAATTGCAAAAATCCCCTTTTTTCTTTTGGCCAGGGGGCAACCTGGAAGGGGGGAAGAAAAAAAATTGGGGGGGGGGGAGGAGAAGTGGCAAAAGTGAAATTTGGGGGGATATAAAATTAAAAATGAGATGATATTTCATTTGATATAACACAATTTAGACCTCTCATCCTCAAAGTAGGATTGAAAACAGTAATTTAAGCAAATTGCAAAAATAAAAAGTTGACTTCTCCCCAAAATGTGAGGGAGGGAGGGATATTGAGAATCTGATCATTTTTTTATAGGGCCTGGAAAAGCCACCCATTAGTTCATTAGTTATATCATGGAGTTAAAGGGCCACTGAAAGCAATGTTATGTTACAAAATTGACTGAAATTTCCACTGACAAGCTTGACATGTGAAAGCAAACAGGTAAAGGACCAAATTGTTAGGAAAAAAATGGAAAGTAATGATTAGGGCGAGTAAAAAAAACATGGTTAGCATCCCTTCTGTTTCCTTTTGAGGGCACGCTATTAAATTTTATTTTTGAAAATTTCAGTTCATAACGTCAGCAAAAGGAAGGTCATCAGAAGTTGACGTCTTCCTTCAGGTTCTGCTATGTTACAGCACTTTAACTTTAAAGGGGCAATTTTGTGATTTCGCCCCTCTGTTTATTTGTGTTTCACTAGATATCCATTGAGAAAAGGGGGGGCAATTACACTTTTTTTCAGGGGTAGCGGATGTGCTGCCCCGATTTCTGCACTTGGGGGTTGCGAACTGATTTTGTCTCCGAAAGAGGAGGGGTTTGGGAACTTCTTACAATTTTGAGAAATTTGCAGGATTTGGGGAACTAAAATTTAGCTTCTGAGGCAAAAATTTTCTGAAAAGGGGACCTAAAGGAGCTGAATTATGCTTCAAATGGGGGTCTTGTGAACTGCTGGAGAGACTTGAAATGGGGGGTCTTAAGGGCTGCACATACCCATACCACTCCCGGTGTACCACTTTCCAATGTCAGTGCCCCCCCCCCCCCCCCAAAAAAAAAAAAAAAAAAAACACAAAATTTTTGAATTTTTAGTTGATTCTGACCTTGCAGTTTTGTGTTATAAGCAAAAGTGTTGTTTCCCACGGTCCATAAGCCACTATAAGGTCATTTTTTTTACAAAATCAGGAATTTCTTACAGATGCGATCAAATTTGCTTATAAGATTAGGTACCCATGGGATTACTAAGGCTAACAGTTCAGTTGATATAAAAATCACAACTTTTTTAGGTAAGCCAGGGGATGAGGTTGTGGATCATGAAATGGCCCTTTAAAACAGACACAAGTATGTAAATAAGTCTTTTTTTTAAGGCATTGCAGCCAAAATAATATATGCTAAATAATGGTAAAATATGGATATTTTCACCAATTTTTTGATGGAAAGTAAAAAATTAACCCCCTCTCACTTTTTTTTTTTCAAAAACCTGTATACTTTACATGTTTATTTTTTACTCACCCTTTAAGAACAGGAAAAGTTTTTATTTGGCAGAGAACCAAAAAAAAAAATAAATAACAGAAAAGAAAGGCACAGAATGAAATGAACAAATGAAAAGAAATTAAAAGAAATATAAGCCAGGGACAATTAGGGGAAAAACTGGCCTGGGAAAATAGACAATAAGAGCAGTAATTAAAAGAAGAAGAAAAGGCCTGAGGGAAAAGTAACCTGGGAAATTGACAATAATAACTATTTATGTTATTTCTTTCTCTATTGCCCCATTTAATATAGAGTAAGTAAGAACTTCCTGAAAAATTATTACATTTGATTGTAATTCTGTAGATCAATGTCTAAATCAATACTAGAAAGGTCATTGGTTTAATTTGCTTACTGAAACAAAACAAATTTGATTAGGGGCCTGCAAAGGGGAATTCTCAACTCCTTTGCAAAACTACAATTATCTGAACCATTGCATATTTATACTTCCTGGTTTATTTGCCACCTAGGCCTATACTGTAACTGTGAAGTTATATATTTTTGTGGTATATTAAATTTTGTTGGATGGGATTTTGTCCTCTCATTTAATGAAATTTAAACACCATTTGTGAATTTTAACTTCTAAACCTGTAAAGCAAAAATAACCTGTTCTAATAAAGAAATAAATTATAAATTAAGGTTCACTTTGCAAACAAAAAGTGAAAAAAAAAACCTGTAAAAATTTGAATGTTTACTCCAGTCTACAGGCAGTTTTGTTTGGCAAAAGTATTTTATTTATGCTACAGTTAATTTTCACACTTATCAGCAACTACGTGGGCACAAATTTAAACCTAGTAAAATATTCAGCGCTAGGTTTCATTGAAATAGTTGCAACCAAATATCGAAGACCGCACCAAAGAAATGTGAAGCTTTATGTGGAAAATTGTGATTAAAAAGTGAGGTTAACCTTGTAAAAATTTCCTCCATAGTGCATGACTAAAAAAGTCCGGTTTGCTTGGTACTTTGTGGTTGCACCTGGCTTGATCAAGACAATTTGTGATATTTTCACCTCAACCAGGATCTCTAAACTTGGTATTTATTGGCAATGTTTTAGATTGCCATTTTCCTTCCTTGAGTAGTGTTTTCCTATTTTATAAAATGTTATATTTTTTTTATTAAAGGTGCTTGTTCCAATTTATAGGAGGTTTGTGTTCTCTACTTGATATAGACCTGGGCACTTGCACATACACCCGATCAAGTACCGGGTGGGAAACAAACTTGCGTTTTGATGGTACGCAAGTAATGCATTTGCAAAGCGGCTATTCGTATCGTGCTCATATTGATGGTTGAACCACTAAAACGGCATTTTTTTGTTATATCTGGGTAATGAAATGGATTTGAGGGCTCACAATTGCGGATGACCAAGGAGAAAAATACAGCCTTTCATCTGAAATATAATCAAAATCGATACTACTTCCGGTAAAATCAGGTCTTCCCAAGACGATTGGAACACGCACCTGTAATTTATACCAGAATTTAAAATTGTAAAACATAATTTTTGCCAAAAAAAGAATAAAATAAATAATAAAAAGTTTAAAAAGTAGACAAAATGGTGGCATTTTGCTTTCCTTGGGGTAGTATTATTTTCCCGTTTGATGAAATGTTAATATCTTTAATGAAACAGAAATCTAGGTTGTTTAGTATATTTTTGCCTTAAAAACTACAACAAACAACAAAAACATAGAACCACTACTTTAAAAAAAATACAACATATGATTTGGCTTCCGTAGGAGTATTTCCTACTTAATAAAATTTAAAATCATTTTTAAAGGGACATTTCGTGATCCCATTCTTCTCCCCACGACCTTACCCCCGCCCCCCCCTGTTACTTACCCCCCCCCCCGACTTACCCCCCTGCCCCCGCGCCCAGAAAAAAATGCAGTGGTACTAATTTTTATTTGTCAAATTTGATTGTATCTGTACGAAATTGCTCATTCGTACCTTTCCTCTGTACAGATCAGGATAGAAATTCTGTACAGTCATATGGGGGGGGGGGTCCGGTGATAACAATCATTTTGGCTCATAACATCTAAACTGCAGAGACAGATCAACTGAAATTTGTGAAATAAGCTTTTTCTCAACAATAATCTAGCCACCATATTATAAAAACAGACGGTGTTAAATCACAATGGCACCGTGAAACCGAAATCTAGAATTCCATAAATTACCATGTTTGAAATCCCCAATGCCATTTGAGCAGTGTTGGTTCCTGCTCAATGGTGCATGACTCTATTCATGGTTTTTGTTTTTAAATATTAGCACCTTAAGATTTTGGCCAGTATGAATGTTGGTTAAACAATTATTCGTCTGATCCAGTCCCACCATGTGGACCAATGCATGCTTTCAATATTAAAATTGTCTGACATTTTGTTTTTTAATATGCAGACTGCTGTCACTGTTTAATGGTTTGCATGAAAGTGGGTATAAATAGTTAAATGCAATTAGTAAAAATATAAAAAATTTAACGTGTTCCTCTCTCCTCACTTTTCAAAATAATATGACATGAGAACCTAATAATAATTTGAGAGTGCCTAATTATTGCACCTCCCAACATTTGATTTGAGTGCATTGATTGGGCCACATATGTTAAAAAAACCGGGGATAGTCGACACACAGTATTGAAAATCACCCCCCAAATTGAAGATATGGATCTTCTGGACTGCTGCACATCTTTGGGCAACACTGGGGGAAATTGTGTGGACATTCCGGCATCCAACTGTGGCCATTCCATTTTTCGTGCTTAAGAAGGGGTGATGTGATAACTAAAAGAGTAATCAACCTTGAAAATGCAACTGCAAAATGTTCTTTTCTATTTTTGAAGAATCATGCTTTTCTAAAGATGAATCATAACGAGGAAGTCATCTTGGTTCCAAGTATTGTGGTAAATAGTGGCTGTTAATCTTGTCTTTGTTGTCACCCGCCTGGTTTTTGACTTCCATTACACCCAAGTGTATGCAATGCTGTCAGCAGCCTCTCAATGTCAAAGTAGTGCATTACGCCACTGTTTCCAGGGGCATCTTGCAAAGACTGTGGAAACTTAATAAATAGAGTAATGCAGAGAGGCGTAAAGGTGTAGTCATCACTGTAATACAGATCCTATTTTGCAATAATAATGCTAGGTGTAGTATATTATATGACTGGTTAAAGTCATCGCTTTTTGGAGCAGACTAATCTCCACCATGAATAGGCTTGTGTGTGTGGACTGCAAGCTTGGAAATGTTAATATTTTGGCAGTGAAATGTTCATGATGGGAAGGCCCGTTTTATGTAAATCTGTTTGTGTTGAAACTTTGAAAGTGATATGCCGTTCTAAATAGTTTGTGATGTTTTTCTTTTTCGCTTTGTCGGATTTTTCAATTTCTAGTTCGGCTGATTTTGGTATAAGAACTGGCTGTTTCTGTAAATGTTTTGCCTCCCTCGGAACAGTTGCCCATCACAGCACCCCAAAGAGCTGAATTTGAGACAGCTGGGGAGCGTTGTGCAAAATAGGTTTAGCGCAATATTGTTGTAAAATAAAACGTGTGATGGCACTGCATGGCGTGTGGTTTTATTTTACTATAATGTGCAGTGAAAATATTTACGATTTCCCTACTTTTCCTGGTTTGTTTTTTGCCGATGGTGAATGAAGCTCGGTGATGTAGGTCCACCTTTCAATAAAAGTGTAGGAATGCTGGTAGAATTTTGCATATTAGAAAAATACCCGGGGGGATTACCCCGGGGACCGTGTAGTTTCACGGTCTATCATCTTGTTGTCCAACCCGCAAGAATTAGGGTCTTTTTTTCAAGATCAGGCGATGGACATGCATACCTTATTGTTTATGGTAATAAAAATGTCACAAAAAAACCCCAAAATAGATATGTTTGTTCATTTTGTAAATTAATGTGTTTTAGTGTGTAATTATTTTGATGGTCTCATGAGTCCCAAAACAAAAAAAACGTTTGACCCCATGTTACATAAAAGAAATGCTGGCAAAATTGTGGATTTTCTTTTAATTTTTTCCTATAAATCTCACAGGGAAATCCCAATGGGTTGATTTTAAATTTGAGGATATGCCGTCTGTCATGGTTTTTACTCATATCATCTTAACACAAACGTTTTATTTGTTATAAAATCATTTAGGGTAGCACACTCAAACCACAATACTTTTAAGGTGTTTTTTTTCATGAAGTTAAAAATACATGGGTTACATTTGTGGGGGGTAAAAAATCGAGCAGTGCAGTGGGGTTGTTTGGTGTTTCAAAGATAAAAGGTTATACTCATATTAGGGGGCATTTGAACATTGCTTCTGATGATGTCTTTCCTTGCTTCCCCACAGTATGAATGATTTCAGTACATTGTAAAGTGTGCTCTTGTTTTTAAAAGGAAGTTGTTGATGTTGATGTTTTGGTGATTTAAAAAATAGGTCAATGTTCTAGCACATGTTTGTTTAGAATTGAGCATGTTTCGAAGTATAAAACTTGCACTAGAGCGGGTGGGGGGGGGGGGTGTTTCCTGGTAAGAAAGGGTGTTTTACGGGCAAGACTTTTTTGCAGACATTAAGAAAATAAGTTTTGCCGAAAACTCGGAGCCCCAACATTCAATTTTATGTAACAAAATTTGTCAGTTGTCAGTCTTTTAAATGGGGAAAGACCATTACATGGGGATCCCAGGAATTAGATGAGTAAACCTATTCCAAGTCTTTATGGGACATTCCAGTCCAATAAACAGGGCAGAAAAAAGAATACACTATACCAGTACAAGATTTGATGTATTGACAATTAACGATAACTCCACCACTAATTTGGCACCTTTTTTATCCAAATCTAGCAACTTTCAAATTTGACGCCACTCCTGGTACACTGAAATCGACCTATTTTGGTTTTTTGAGCGTTTTTTAGCCTATAACTTGAACTTTAGGCTGTACAATTGGAAACCCGGTATTTACCAACTATCCCTTTTTCTAATCGTTATGGTTAGTGGCACATAATGTGGTGTGCTTTCAACATGAGTGGATCAATTTAAAATTTAAAGGATTTAAGCTGTACAATCGGTTGGTCTTGGCCCCCTCACTATCCTTAAGGCACCTTTTTGCAGCACTTTAAAACGGTGTTTGGGGGTTTCGTCTTTTCTTCCCCCCCCCCCTTGCCCCCAGGAAAATAGGTCTGGAGCCGCGCCGCCACTGTTCAACTGTGACTGCCTGCAGTCTTTGTTTGTTGTCGGCGTTGCGGTCACATGTCACCTCATCTATAGAAGGACTACATACAATTCCCTTTTTAGTTAAGTTGGTGTGTTGTTTTATAAATTTGGGGAACAATATTTATGAAATTCTGGAGACTTCGAAGAGCCATCACATTATTAGCGGCAGCACCATATTTTTTTCTTGGGATAATTGGAGGGAAAAGCGAATTTGGTTTCAATCATTAAAACATGCAATTTGGGACTTTTTAAAAATTTTACTGGGAGAAAAACTGGGAACACTTAAAGTTGGAGGGGTGGGGATTTCCTCCATTGGTCTGCAAACTGCCTATGTTGCTTGCTTTCGGTTATCCAAGTCATTGTAATGGCTTGTGGGAGTGTTGGATTTCGTTCAAACGGAGTTAAACCTTCCAGGGCCCACTTGTACCTGATGTGACCTCCGAACATGGCTCGCTTGTTTTTTAGGCGGGCGCAGTGAATATGGGGGAACAGTCAGGGTTACCCTACTTCTTAATGCGACTGACATTTGATGTACCTGTACA
Source organism: Ophioderma brevispina (assembly GCA_023653785.1). Taxonomy (NCBI): domain Eukaryota; kingdom Metazoa; phylum Echinodermata; class Ophiuroidea; order Amphilepidida; family Ophiodermatidae; genus Ophioderma; species Ophioderma brevispina. Next base: position 19,767 of record JAMKCH010056007.1, read on the forward strand.
GTTGTGACTCTCGCACACGGGACTGACTGCTTAAAATAACATCCCCTCCTAGGGGTGACATGCTTTTCTCGATGATGTCATTTGCCCATTCCACGTGCACCATACAGGAGAGGGGGTATAATGTTTTTGAATCAATAATGCAGTGGTGATCCATGATTTGAAAACCTCAAAATTACCTGGGAATGTGTTTGGGGGGGTGGCTGAAAGAGCTTCCCTTGTCCAAAGGACTTATTTTGCAAGAATTTGCAGAATTAACCGTAGCGCATAGCCACCCCCCCCCCCTCTGCCCCCGCCCTGGATCTTGCGGCTGACAGATCGAACAAGATTGAATACCGCGCTCAATCCCAGCTAGTTTCCCCACTGGGATTTGGGGTCGAACCTGGGATATTTTGGTAAATTTTGCGCCTCAGGCAAGTACCCTAACCACTATGCCAAGAATCTATTTGCCCTGCAAGTGCAACTTGGATCAATATTTCCTTACATTTCAATGTAACTTGGATACCGTCCATAACTATCTGGCCAATGAAACTGTTATTTGCACTTCAACAAGGAATTTCCCCCTCCCTTCCCCCAGCTTGTTGGTTGTGACCTCAATTATGTGGTGTCTATATTTCATTAAAAATATCAATACATGTCCTATTCAGTTTTAGTTTGATGTTTACTTCCCTCTATTGATAATCTATTAACAAATGTGTATCTTTGCACACAGACCTAAAACATTGTACAATGGCCATAGAGATATGGCAACACAGGCATGGTTCACATGTTACGCAAACAACACCCAGGAAAATTTGGGACTACCTAGTCCAAATTGGTATAACCATGTTGTAAATTCATCGTGTGGCCAAAAAAACTTTCCATTTTTAGTTTGGCCTAACTTATGTTGTAGATTTTAATATCAAATTTAAAATAACCCCATGGGCACCACCTGCTATCTATTGCATCTAAAGCACGGTATTTGATTGGGTACTTAGAAGGTAATCTTTTGCCAGTGGGGGGCAGGAAAAAACAACAGTTTTTTAAACAATAACTTGCATTAAAATTATGTTAAATCTGTAATATCCCCCCTAAGATTTTACCGTGCAAAAAAACCGACATTGAAGTTAATATAATAACTAGGGGCTCCAGGTTTTTCGCGATCACCTGGCTTTTCTAAAGCGTCTACGTTTTTGAAACCGAACCATTTTTTTCAATTTAAACCAACCCGACCTGTGGGGTGGCTTATCTGCGCTAGCCAATCGAACATGATCTGGTCCGGCCCAATCTACAAAAACACCACTCACCAAGTTTTTGTGACGTACAACTCGGCGACTCGCCGCCTCTGAGAAAAATAGCGGACAGACACACGTGCCGATTATAATATCATAGATTTGGGTGGCAGAAAGATGGTGGACAACAAATGGTTTACAGGCAAGATAAGAAGCACTATTTTTTATTGATGTACTCAAAGGCTCATCTCCTGTAATGAGCCCATCAGTCGACTGTATCATAGATGTTAGTACAACCTTGGGAATTTAGTTTCTGTGCAAGAATTTTGAAATTAATCCCATAATGCATTGCAATTGCTAGATATTGTCCTAAACACCTCACAGTACTTAGGGATAAAAAAGTGTTCAAGAAGTTTAAGAGCCACAGGACATTTCATGACCATGCTCAAAATTCCTTAATAACTAACAGTTGTGGGCTAAAATGAGTGTAAATGGATAAGGAAATAGGGGCGGGCTAATTGAGGTGGCCCCTGGAACGGGGTCCTAACACTAACAGGCCCGAGAAAGAACTAGCCGGCGCCAGAGACTCTAACCCCCGGTACCTACTACTTCGCATAGAGAACATCAGCCCTGGAGGGTAATTCGTGCCGCGCTTCCCCGGAGACGGAGACAGTACGAATAATGGCTCCTGTTCCGTAAGAACTGCGACCTGAGTCGCGTTGCCGAGGGTTTTAAACGCACTGCCTCGTCGTGATGGCAAACTGTTACGGGGAAGCGAGGATGCCCCTTGCTACATTTAAACGGGGGGGAGCAAGTACGGGTTCCCGACCTCGATGTAATCGGATGGTGGCTCGACTCGAGAACCGGGGCGACGGAGCTTCACGGGCTATGGTCCGAGATATCCGGTGGGCGAGAGTCACATGGGACTAACGAACTCTTACATAGGAGGATTCTCCCGCGGTATATCATCGGAGTACCAGCAGGGTTGCCCCAAAAGGGGGGGGAAGTCTTAGTGGGGTACGGAGTTCTTAGTGACACGGGACGGGGGCACAACTTAAAGCTGCGGATACAACGGGCGCCGCGTTATCAGTGAACTGACGCCGTGCAGTACCGCCGATTCGGCGCGCGTGAAGCTGCGGAGAGTGGGGAGAGGGCGGATGTACGAATGCTATCGTGGAAGATATGAAAAGCGAGGAAAGAGGCGATGTAGACCAATATAATGATGTGTTGTGATGTAGCGAGGGCGAGCGAGCCGACAAGGTACAGTTGAAAATAGAAGTAGTAGAAGGGTGCTTGTGTTAGCGGGTCTGAGTTATAAACGGTTAAGCTAACCACTATCCGATGATGAGCTGTGGTCGGTGGGGGGGACTATGAAGAGACAGATAGAGGGTGGATTGGGGGGATAGGCGGCTGGTCTGGGAACGGGGGCAGAGTTCTTTGGCCCCTTCTCTTTTCGTTTCGGATTCTATTTTGCCGTCTATCTCTTTCCCTCTCTTCATGTGAGCTCACAATGACCGTAGTACATTGAAATTTTCCAAAAAACTGCTGTCATGTGGGATGTACTCAACACCCTCTGCGGAACGTCCAATTTCTTATGAGACATTCAAAATTTGTCCAGCCTTTGGGTCTGCTAGTGGCCACATTTTGAATGGAGCCTGAGTGGAACGGTTTGATTAAAAATAATTTTACTACTAATTTTATCGTAGTTTAAGTAAAGAATCATTAAGGAATTCCTGTTAAACTAATATGTCATTAGAAAGCGCAGTTTCTGAATGTCTATAAATAAAGAGAGCACTGGCACAATTTGCAATCAATGCCACTCTAATTGTTCAAATTGATATTTTGCCAATGGGAGAGCTTGTAAACAAGCACTCACCTGAACTTATTAAGCCCAAATCACCGCGCTTACGTAAAAATCAAACACCGATTTTATAATTAATATCACTGGCGACATTAATTCAGCAGACGACACTGAAATGGCATTAAACACAAACACAAAAAAACACTCCTGAGTTGACATTCCCACGCATGCACCCCTGCTTGATCGATCTGTGACTCTTTGTGGTTTTAATATCAATGAGTCCGAGTCTATTATATCAATGTAAAGTCACATGGCAAACTAAAAGTAGCCACAAATTTACCTTGATTTCTTTAGTCCCTCTATTAATGTCCCTTTCTGTTTTTGGTATGTTATTTTATGTGTAAATAGATCTTTATCTTCCAATGGCCGACTATCCTTTTGACAGAAAATTGAAGAAATTTGATATTGTTCCTGCAAATGTGCCAGTGCCGCTGAAAAAAAGAATTTTTTGAAGTGCACTGCCAAACTGGAGTTATACTAATTTGAAACGAAATCACCCATTTCACATGACTCTACAACATCTGGTAACTTGCACCAGCACAGTCTCTATTTACAATACAACCAATCAATATGCACAAAAGCCTTCCATTGGTTTGTCAATTTTCATTGTCGAAATGAACATTTCTTTTTTACTAATATTCAAAATCCTCATCAAGAGTAAAAATTAAATTTTGACAAGTTTAAATTTTATCAATTTGCATCTGGCAACTCTCAATCACTGCTTTCTCTTTAATTTTGTAGACTTCTTTAGATTCACTTCATTGCATGTTTGCCTTTCTTGAACAACAAATTGCAGATACACTTGCAATTTACCAATAGTTATATACATTTGCTTCATGAATAGCAAAATGAACCTCATTTTCTTTTCTGCTTCTTGAGTAGGATCAATAAAAGACCAAACTTCTTCATTTTGGACAATGAAATTTGTAAATCAATGGATCTGTCTTTGTCACGCTATTGATTGGTGTGAGAAAACTGACGCAAGTTAACCAGATGTGTAGAGTCAGGAAAGTGGGTGATTTTATTCAATGAGTTATAACTTGGGTTTTGCATGTGCAAATTAAAAAAAAAATGGTCTTAAGCCACACAAATAAAAATATCGGGGGTGTGCCTGCTAATAGGGTCTAATTTTCAGCCTCCTGGTATAATACAAATGACCCTCATTTCCAATTTTTTAATGTAAGCATGAGTCAATTTTTATCCTCCCCCCACCGCTGGTTTGAAAGCAGAGGGGGATTTGGTGATGTGCTCGCATGTCCGGATGTGTGTGTATCCAGTTTTGGTTAGGGGTTTTTCGTTTTTCCATCTCCTTAGTGCCGATTTACAAACACCATTATCATGTTTGAGGCGTCCAATTGTGTGAAAATAAACGGATCCAAACGATATTATAAAAGTGGATATTTCCCGCCCAATATTAATTGGTCTCGCTAGGGGTTTTAAAATATTGGGCTCGACTGTGCCTCGCCCATATTGTTTGCAACTCCCCCCCCCCCCATTGCGCGACTAATTTTTGGGCTTAATCGATCCCATTTTATATAATCAGACATGGGGTTCAGGTGTCAAATGGAGTTTCCTTCAGTGTGGATGATGTCAAGGTCAGGCCCAAGGTGAAATTCATCTGAGGTTCAAGACTTGCCATCTGCCAGTGAGGATGCAAGTTTACTTGCAGTAATTTTTTTTAATTTTCTGAAATCTGAAATTAGCAGAATTCCTCTAGGATTAAGTGCAACTTTCCCCAAATTTTCAAAAAAATGTTGAACTTTTCAGTGTGTTAAAAAAATCTGGCCCACAATCTGCATTTTTAGGTATAGAAACTCTAGGTCCCACCCCACTTTTGGCAAAACATATGATAAAATAGGGAGCGACATCCAGATTAGGCACTTCCTAACACCCCAACCAAAATGAGCACCCCGGGGCCAGGGCCTAAATCTTAGGCCTACATTCTGTCTTGACTGAAGTGTAGAGTGACTACGCATGCGCATATACCCCTCCGCTTTTTAGTTTGGCATCAACGTGTGTGCTTTGACTTATGCACATGCTTAAAGTCAGTGCAGATTATATGCCTGCATCATTACTCTATAGGCCTATACCTCAGAGGTAGACATAGTTCTCCTCCTGGAGGTCCTTAAACTAGAAACACCAGAATTATTAAGTTTTATTGGGCAATAACGATTTTAACCTGATAAAACTACATACCAATAATACCGTTGCAAATCATATGGGACATATAAGTTAAATCGGTCTACAATTGATGTGAAACCTCCACAGAATGGAGGTGCATGACCCCGTTGATCTACATACATGTCATCATGTACAAAGTTACCAGTTGACATACCTAACCGATGTGCCATTCCCAATGAGGGCTGATTAGCTTAGCGTCAGAGAAACAAGAAGTCTAGGAATTTTATATTTTTTTGTAAATGATCCTATGGGGGCGCCCCACAACCACAACCGGGGGAGGGGCAGTTAGGCAGATGGCCCCAATTCCAAAAGCCCCTAAAAAGAGCTTAAAAAAAAAAAAGGCCCCCGGCCCAAAAATAGATTTTGCGAGTGGAGCGAGCCAAAAATGGGTTTAATATGGGGGGGGGGGGGTGTTGTAAAAAAGGGTTAAAATTTGGTAAAAAAGTCCATTTTGCCAAAAGGACCGAAAGGGACCGCCTTTGAAAAACTGTGCCTGTAAGGGGGGCACTTTCTATAAATGGATATGGTAATAAGGCTGGTGCAATTCAACTCTGGAGCATTGGTACAACACTATGTGGAGGCAATGCGATCTTATCAAGGGCTCAGTGTCAGCATAGCCTTGGATGGTCACATGCAACAACAGCTGGACCATGCATGATTGGGTTATCCAAAATCCTGCTAAAATACAAGGTGGATATATTTGCTCATACAATGTTGAAATGAAAGCTTTGAACTGTGCTGCAAATTGCTAGTTTATTTAGCTCATAGTGCAGGGCCAGGGCGGATCCAGGATTTTGAAAAACGTCAAATTTACCGGGGGGCTGAAAGGCTAACTTGTCCAAATGGCTGATTGTGCAAAATTTTGTGCTCAGAATTACCGGAAGGCGCGTGCCCCTCCCTAGATCCGCGCATGAGGGTGTGCAAAAAAATGGAGTCTTTTTAGAAACAGCCAGACTGCTCATTGATAGGGACTAATTTTGAGTTCCAAATTTACTAATTTTTTCAAAAAAATGGTGTCTGTTTTTGGGTGCTTTTTTTTGCAAATATTTAGAGGTCTTTTGGATAAAATTGATCTGAAAATGGGGTGTACAGCCTTATGCATCACCCCCCGACTCCAAATAAGAAGTGTCTCCTCCCCCAGCCTTGTGCTTTTTAACCCAAAAAGTTGAATTTTTTTTCATCTAACTCTGGCCTGATTTATGAACATTTGCATCATCTTGTGCAAATTCCATCTTCTCTGGATAAAATAAGCAATTTTGGGAATAAGCAAAAAAAAAAAAGTTGGTCTCCGCTCAGAAGAAATGTGAACACAAAATGCAAATGCGAATGCATTTTTTTAAAGAAAAATGCTAATGCAGGATTTAAAAAAACAATTCATTCCATTTTTTCCCACTTTTTTTCCAATTTCCTTTTCAAGTGAGTAAAACCAACCTTAAAAAAAGTTGGCAACCCCCGCAAATAAAAAAAAACCTTTTTTACGTGCCCGACCAGGACTCCCTTATTTTTTCAAGTTTTTCACTTTTTTTTTTGTTTAGTTTTTCCAAATCACTGTAAAATCAGCCTGTTTTTTAGCCCAAATTGATCAATTTTGTGCTAATTTTTGTTTAGAAACGTTGTTTGTAAAAATATTTTCATTTTTTTTTTAATTTTTTCAAGATTTTGGGGCAATTTTAAAGCCCATTTTGACCTCCAGAAAAGAAAAAAAAAAATTAAAAAAGAAAAATTCGCCCGACCGACGGACTGACCTTCCCTACGTAACTACTCGAATGGTCCGACTCCCCGTAAAACGGATTTCTTATTTTCGGTCGCCTAAAAGACAAATTTAACAAAATGCAAGCGGTCTTTCAGAGACATTGTACAAAATTACTACAACATTGTCCAATGAGCCATGCCTGGAAAAGTGGGGAATTTGGGAATGAGATTCCCGGGAAATTTTGATATTCATATTTGGGAGGAAAATTTGTTTGTGTTCCTCAAAATGAAATAACATAAGGAAAGAAAAATTTTGAAACCTTGAATTTGAAATCTTGGAGGGAAATTTGGATTGTATTCCCAGGGATTATTTTGCATTTTCCAGCCCTGGATGAATTGAAGGCCAGTGATACAAAACATTAAAAAGTGCAACATCAGGATTAAAACTCTAACCCGGGACCGGGTGGTTTTGACAAACATCGTCCCAGATGCAAAGAGAAGCATCTATTTTTTTTTTGTTAAAGGCCCAGACCAGATGCATGAGACGAAACAAATTTTGACGTTTCATTGCATCTCGACCTTTTTCCCGGCACAGGAAGAAGTAGCGTAAAGTCGTTAACGGCCCACCGAGAGCAAGAGAAAGCATCGCCATATTTTCCGGAAAGACGTCCCAGATGCAACGAGGAACATCGTGTCTATTTTCCGGAAAGACGTCCCAGATGCAACGAGCAGCATCGCGTGCGAATGCGATGAGAAGCATTGTGCCTTCTGCGGGCGCAAACCCCATCCGAGATCAATTGAAAAGCATCACGTCATTTTCCGGGAAATACGTCCCAGATGCAACGGGAAAGCATCGCGTCATTTTCCGGAAAGATGTCCCAGATGCAACGAGGAACTCGCGTCATTTTCCGGAAAGACGTCCCAGATCAACGAGGAACATAACGTCATTTTCCGGGGAAGATTGTCCCAGCGCAATGAGTGCAATGAGATCATTGGCAGACCCAAAAAATAGTTGTTGACGGCCGAGATGCAATAAGACAAAATTTTCCGACCGTACCACGTTTTCGTGGTGCACCTCAATGCGTCTGGGCCGGGTTAGGGTTAATATTTGAAGTTGTGAAACGTTCGGGGAAAAAACTTTTGATGAGAGTATAATTATGAACCCGTAAAGGGAGAAGAGAGTACGGGGTATGTGAGATGTTCATGTCATAGACACATTTGCTGATTAAAGTTATGGCAAACCCACGGAATTAGGCTAAAATTTACGGATGTCTTGTAGCCTCTATTAAAGGCATATCAGTGATTGCGAAATCAGAATTCAAAAAGTCATTCAAAAATCAGATTTTGCGTCTGGTAAGTAGAGTTATGCTAACATACCCTACAAGTGTAAGACTGATAAAAGCAACCAATAAGGACAACAAAATCAGATATTTTAGTCAATGAGTTCAATAAGGAAATTATACCACACGTAACTGAATAGAGATTCATAAATACTGCTGTTTCTTCCTTTTCTCTCAATATTTTCATTCCAAAAATAATTTAGAATTATCTTCACTTTAGACTAATTTTGCAAATTTCAAATATTTTGACTCTTTCAAGTGAATCACCCCCAGGCTGTCTTTTTTTTTTTTTTTTGCATAGCATCTTTAAGCACCTATAGTTTTGTAGTTATGAATTTTTGTTGTGCAAAATATTTCAAGGTCCCCCGACAAGAGAAGAATTCAGTAGCTTCCCACATGCCATTGCTTCCAATGAAGTTTTTTGTAAACATGGTAGGTCATGGGATTGATCGTTAGAGATGAAAACATTCTTATAAATGCAAGTTGTGCTCAGTACTGTCAATTTAGGCCATGTTTCAATCTCTAACGATTCACATCAGTACGGTACCTGTACAAAAACTTCCATTGGAAGCAATGAATTGTGGGACGCTACTGATATCTCTCTTGTACAGACATAATTTGAGAAGCAAATTGACGGAGTTAATATTCATCGAAAATAGCCAGTTGCAACACTTAAATCAATACAGTAATTCTATAAATCAAAGCAAGTCAGGCTCCTTGTGTATGGAGAATGCCTTAACACAAACATGTATTCTGAGATTTATTTCAAGTGGATCCGCATTTATTATCATTAAACAATATCATATTACACTGCTCCAAACAAACAACAGCAGGGAGTACAACTTTTATTACAAAACAATTTCCCTAGTCAGAAGAGCACAAGTAGAATCGTATGGGGGTTAAAAACGGACATGGTCGATTGTTTGTGAGTTGGCTAATAGCATAGTTCCCAGAAACTCCAGATTTTATCGTAGTGGCTCAAAATTTTGGTCATATGAAAGCTACCTGCCAGGGTTGTAGCTAGCAAATGTAGTGGTGGGGTGATTGACGAAATTTGACATCGTTATGCTAAAATGTCCAAAATATGCCATAGAATGATTAAAAGTGTCAATTTTGTCTTTGGTGGTGGGATCTAGAGTTAAAATTGGTCGTGTTTAGTGGGGGCTCTGAAGACGAGGTGGGCTCTGCCTCCCTAAACACCATGTAGTACATTCCTGGCACGTTCGTTTCTCTTTTACTCTGTGAATCTTATAGAGAGGAGCTCGCGGACCCAGGTCAAACATCATAGTTTTAACCCTCATACAGAAAGGGTGTGACACCTTGGTAGTTGTGTGGGACGATACATCAATGCTTGGTAGGGAGTACTCTCAAACGAACGGAATAAAGCGTGAAACTAAATGTCGTGAAGAGTCAAATGAAGGGGGGCAATTACATGTAACGGATGACGGTTTGGACTTCCCATTTTGCAACTTCAGATGTGTTATCAACATATTTGGATCAGTGAGAGCAAACAAACTACAACTGAAACTATGCCAGGTACTCATACTCAATGGTGTACTGAGTTATCAAAAATATTTTTGTTTCGGAAATATGCATGCTAATGAGGCTGGTAACGGCAATGACGGTAAAAATGGACATGGGTTTTACAACTCTCATACGTTTTGCAGAAACTGTGAATTTTATGAGGAATATTATTTTAAATGTAAACAATGTACTTTTTTATTTTTTTTATTTGGTTTTGGTTTTGTTTGAAAAAAATGTCTTAGTTATTAAAATACGAAACATAAGCGACAGCCATTGGTAACGGAATGCCAAAATGTCCTCCCATAGAAACCTGTACCAAAGTTCTTGGAGTGGCCTAAAATCAGGATGCCAAATCACACTACAAAGATGGTTTGTGGTACAATTTTTTACGTTGATGCATGTTACATAAGGTTTTAAAATTTGTGAGACAACCAAATGTTTTAATATTTGTATTATTTGTAGGCCTATTGACGGTTTGTAATACAGCAATTTAAGATTAAGGTTGCTAAATTCTGCTGGCATTTGGAACAAGTAGGTAAAAAAAAATTAGTGGTCATAGGGATACTGTTTTTGCATGGTTTACAGTTCTGAAGCCAACGGTGGTGGTCTGTAAGACAACTTTTGTTTCACTCAGTTCCGAGGATTTGTCATTCCGTTACTGATTTGGTAACAGAATGACGCACTTTAATTACGTGTTTATCAATTAACAAAAGGATATAAGTTGAAAAAAATTGCTCATTATTGTTGAGCTGCCTATTCTTACTTTGAATATTGAACTTTGTTAAATTCCTACCAAAACTTGAAAATAATTTAAAAATATGAGTATGTTTTGGTAACAAATGACAGAAATCTTGTTTTGGAGTCACTGAAGGGAACCAAGCTACTCAAAACACACAAATAAATGTTGATATCACTTTATAGCACTTCAGTTGTCAATACAACTTGTCTTACAACTAAATATGAAATTGTTAATACATACTTAAGTCTTTATGATGAACTCTTTTACAATTTTAATCACAATTTTGGATCAAATGGGGAAAAAGCCATATTTTTTACCGCCATAATGTATAAAAATTGGAAATTTGAGATATCTCAAACAATTTGGACCATAAGCTATCTTTAGACACCAAGTTTATTGTGCTGGCCATGAAATTAAATTTTGGGTACCAGGATGACTTCTGCTTGGATTGCCCTGATCGATGGCACAGAGGGTTCACCATTGTTCAGGAACTATGGAGTATGCCAGACAATAATTCTACACGGACTGCCGGAATCCGTACCATAATCGCTGTTGTGCACAGATGTTAAAGTTTACTTAGTATGGGAACTTTGACCTCGGGAGGTGCGAAAAAACAACGTCTGACCTGCTCGTTGTTTGTATATGGTAATCAGTGAAAATACGTTTGTAAGGTGATTTTTGGCGGGATTTTTGACTTTCCATTTTTGACTGTAATAACGCCCTCCCTTTGCAAAATGGCACAGCCCCGGGGCATTTATAGAACAATACGGGTATAATTAAAAATAGTCAATGGAAACTAAAGATTATTAACCTAAATGCTCAATGCACTGTTTGAGAGAATCGGATTGTCGTTTTGATGCAGATAACATTATGTGTAGTATAACAGTGCCTAGGAATCTGTATAAAAAAAATACGGATCCGGAATTTTAGAACAAAGATGAGATTTTCCATTTGAAGGACTTCGATTCGATTTGAGTTAGCCTATTTCACACCAGCTTAGTCCTATGGCATTAGCACTGCAAAACGCATGATTGTAGAAAGTTGTGAGTGTCATTATTTGATATTATGTAGGCCAATAATCTAAAACAATCTCATTTTTAAAGGGGGGCTAAGTGATCACAAAAAATCTCTCTTAATGTGCTTTTAAGAAATAATTTTTTTCCACATTATAATGTCGCGATGCAACTTCAACTCTTAAAGGCGACTCAGAGATTTCCTGAGGCGGCGCCCTCAGTCCAAAAAAATCGTGTTTTTTGCATGTACATGATGCTTGTCCATAGACTAATCACTGTGTGAATGCTAAGGCTTAAATCGAATTCCTTCATATAGAAAATACAACTTTTGTTATAGAAGTCCGGATCCGGAATTTTTGTGATACACAGTATCCAATGGACGTAATACTAACATAAATGTTCCTGCATCAAAAGAAAAAATCCGATTCATCTCAAATTCGGAATTGTGCATTTTAGGTTACTATCTTTGTTCTAGTTGACTATTTTTCATTATTACACAAAAATAATCTATTTCGAAATCTCTGAGTCGACTTTAAAAGCATCAATCAAATTCCCCAATGTCCCAATGGCCTATATTTAACGGTGAATAGGTCTGGTAACTTGAACATAGGCCAAAGGTTAAAGGTGAACAGAAGATTTGAGGCCACCCAAATATGTGTCATAATAGTAAAATTTCATGTAGATAGAAACTCAAGAGATTTTACCTTTTATTAAGCTACAGAAACGTCTTAAAGAGAGAAAAAAGGTGAATTTGAATTGCTAAATTCAATTATACAATATAGGATGAATTCATATGTGCTCTATACAAAATTAGAAATTTAACAATTTTTGTTACCAAACAAAAATTTCTCAAACCTAATCCTTTCAGATGGGGATATGTTTATGGAAGCTTTACATCAGGGCAAAATCAGTACTTTTGAGTTTTTAGGGACACCGGTATGTGAAACACTTGTTGCACCTTAATATATAACAGTAATGCTTGGTGAACCAGAAAAGGAACACTGTATGGCGGTGGCCTCACTGCAACGCAAAATGCATAAAAGTCAAGTGTTATCACTATTACACTTCAACAATGAAATATCTAAAACACTCTCTAAACACTTTCTCTTTTCTCCCTGAAAATTGTGAAAGGGCCCCAATCGTGTTGAAATCTGCATGTGGATTTGACAGGTGATTGTAGCGTAGGAAATACCTGTGGGAATTACCCAGTAGAATGTGTTGCAAAATAGACAACTTGCACCATTTAATCTGTGAGAATTACCTTATCAGCCAGGAAACCATATCTGCAGAAGAAGGGGAAATACAATGTGAGGCCGTCCTGGAATCGAACCACAGACTGATTTAGGGTGTAGGAGGTTGGGAGCGGGGAGCACCCACTCTGAGGAATGACTATCAAATGAGGAATAATGTCATGAGAGTAGAGAATACCGATATGATCGATATTCTTGAAATCGGGCCGATTATGACCTAATCGGTATCGGCAAAATTCTCATTTTTGACAATTCTTCTATACCGATTAAATTAATATCAAAGAGGTCCAAACTGGAATTAAAATTTGTTCCAAAGTTTTTGGATGGGCATTCATAGGTCAAATACAATAATTTTCAAAATATCATTGTTTTGTTTTTTATTACAGATTTCTCTTACTCTAGTGCCTTGATCCAATGAATTTCCTGACGACTATTCAAGATATGGTGTGTGCCATTACCAGGTCGGTGCGGATTAGCTGTCGTGAGTTATACTCAGTCACACAATGGCCGATTTGATCCTAGCGGCCAAGCGAGGTCTTCTGACAAAGGTGTTGTCCGAGCTACGGGAGGGTGTGCCGGTAGATTATCAAGATGAGGAGCAAGCTACGGCTCTCTACTGGGCATGCTGCAGGTGAGGGTTGCTACTGGAAATATACTCCTGTACAAAAAAATCCCCCTATTGTGCCTTTGTAGGCTTAGTAAGGAACCAGAGGGTATATTGAGTCCACCGCCACAAATTGCACCGTTTTGGGGAATTTCACTTCGATAATGTCATGTGATCCCCCAAAAATCCTATTTGTAACACATAAAAACCTAACTTTTACACTCATTTTAGCCCACAAACAAGGTGCTAGTACTTAGGTAGGGGAATTTTTTTAGCATGATCGTGAAATGTCTTCTGGTTCTTAAACTTTTTAAGCACTAAGTACTGACATGTGTAGTACACTACAGTACAGCCACATTGCAATGCATTATGGGATTGATTCAAAATGCCTTCTGGTGAGGAACATTTCTATTTGATTAATGGTACCTTCCTTTGCTTTCCAGTATGAAGGGATGTTAATTAGATTGAATTGTGTGTGGATTTAATGACAAAAGCACCAAAACTATGGTATCCAGGAAAAAAATACCAGTCCACTTTAAGGTGCTTTTCGTGATTCTAACCCCTTCTGTTTTGTTCATGATTCGCTAGATATCCTGAGAAAAGAAAAGCTTATTTTCCAACATTCAGTTGATCCGATCTTGCGTTTTGGTGTTATGAGCAAATGTTCGTATCACAATCTCCCATAGACCACTGTACATTAATTTCTGTCCGTTTACAGACAGAAAATACAAAAATCTCGAATTTCTTGCATAGACGATGGAATGTGCACGTCAGATTGGGCACACATACTATACTTAGCCCGACAGTTCAGATGATATAAAAATCTCAACTTTTTTGAGGTAAGTCGGGGGGACGAGGTTGTTGATCACGAAATGCCCCTTTAATCTAGCAATTTTTGTTTACTTGTGGTCGTAGTCAGAACAGCCATGATGATCATCAAACATTACATTTAAAGGCTGACTCAGAGATTTCCAAAATGAGGGCACCCTCAATTTTCAAAACAACTGCATTGTTTTTGCCATGTACATAATGCTTGTCCACATGCTGTGTGACAGACTAAGCTCAAATCGAAGTCCTCCTTCATATTGAAATTCATAACTTTATACCAAAATTCCGGATCCAGAATTTTTGTTATAGGCCTACACAGTATCCTATGGACTGCTTTACTACACATAAATGTCTACTGAGGGCATGTGTGGTCCAGTGGATTGAGCGCTCGCCGCAATCCAAAGGTCGTGGGTTCGAGTCCCACTGCGGCCAACGTGTTGTGCCCTTGAGTAAGGCGCTTTACCTTAATTACTCCTCTCCACCCAGGTGTATAAATGGGTACCTGCATTATTCAATGCTGGGAAAGTAACAGACTCGCTGGCAGGAGGAGTGGCGAACGCCCCCACAGCAAAAACATAATACGGAGGAGTCTGGCCCCAAACGCTAAGGAAAGAGAGATGGGGCATTTTAACTACTAATTTAGTAAGCTCGAGCTTGCTCGGCACGACGACTTTTTTTTTCTAAATGTCTACTACATCATAACTAAACTCAAATCGATGTCCTTCATATTGAAATTCATACCAAATTCCGGATCCGGAATTTTTTTATAGGCCTACACAGTATCCTATGGACTGCTTTACCCTTACATGTAAATGGTTCTACTACACTCAAAACAACAAATCTGTTTCATCCCAACTTTTGGAATTGAGCCATTAGGTGAATATCTCAGTTCTCTAGTTTGATGACTATTTTTTAATTAATAACAACACAAAAATAATATCTATTATTTCAAAAAAAAAAAAAAAAAAAAAAATTTCTTTAAAAAAAACGAAAAAACTAAAAAATTTAAAATTGCAATTTAATTTTAAACTATTATACACATTATGAAGTTTTAATAATCTGTATATCAGATCTGTTGAACTTTATAAGCTCTTTGGCTTTTTCAAATTTTGGTATCAGTATGGCTATAACAAAAGTGAGTCTTTTCAGGGTGCACCACGTAATTGAGGAAGCAATTAACTTAAAGAGATAAGAAAGTCTCAAAAATGGTTCTTTTAATCAGTCACCCACCTGGCTTAGCCAACTAAGGCAGATATTGTGAGTAATACTTGCTAAAAAATGGAGTCTTATAACTACACATGCACCTTTGAATATGAGGAAGCAAAATGAGATTAAAACAAATAAGTAGGTATAAATCTAAAAAATTTTCCTTTATAATCACACCCACTTGGTTAGCTGGATATGGCGGCCAAGAAAATCCCAATTTAAATTTGCCAAATATTGTTAACCTGTGAAAGCAAATTCTTGATGAAAAAAAAACAAAAAAATGCTGATTTTTGTGTTGCCTGCTTTAGCAGGAAGTACACATAAGGGATGCTCTTTTCCGCTGTGGGCTGTGTGGCCGTAAACAAAGGTTAACACCATAAACAAAGCTTAACATTGCTCGTTTTTCTCACTACGCCTTGACTGATTAACTAACTTCATACTTCGATCAGGAGAACCACTGGGGGGCCCAATGCTAATGTGTGTAAAACAAAGTGATCTTTGATTACCCCTATGTGAACTTTGACCCCCATGTTTGGTGAAAATCTAGGCTGTGAGCTGTGGCCATAAAAAAGGTAACAATTGCTCATTTCTCACCCTAGCTTTGACCGAGTACTTCTTTCTTCGATGTTCAGAATAAACCACTTGGACCAGGGCTCATAGTGGTGTAAACAAAGTGAATCGTTGATTACCCCCTTATGTGAACTTTGACCCCCATTTTGGAAATCTAGGCTGTGAGCTGTGGCAATAAAAAAGGTTAACAATTGCTCATTTCTCACATACCTTGACCTAGTGAACTTCTCCTATGTCAGAAGAACCACTGGACCAGCGTCTAGTGGTGTAACAAAGTGATCTTTGATTACCCCTATGTGAACTTTGACCCCATTTTTATCAAAAATACAAGCTACATTTCTTTGGCACATAGGATGGGGCCCCTCCACGCACCAAAGTTTCTCAAAAAAAACACTGGCCAAGATTTAATGTGGGCATGGACACATATGACCTTTGAGGACCCTATGTGACCTCTGTCACAATGTCATTCAAAATCAATCAAAGATTAACATTGTTGCTCATTTCTTTCTTTAATTGACTGATTAACTTCATATTTGGGCAGAAGAACACTGGCCGAAGGCTCATATGGTGGTGTAAACGAAGTGACCTTTGATGACTCTTAATGTTACTTTGACCCCATTTGGTGAAATCTATAGAACGACTTTTTTTTGCACATAAGATGCTATTGCCCCCTATGTTACTCAAAAAAGAACCACTGGCCCAAGAATTTAACATGGGATGCCCACGAGAACCTTTGAACCTCTATGTGGACCTTTGACCTAATTTCATAGATTTCCCCACATTCGGGGAACAAGTATTTTATTTGTTATAAGGAATATTTTCTTATTCCAATACTGTTGGAGCTGAAGAACCAACTCCTCTGTAAAGTATTCCTGAAATTGATGGTAAGAAGGAGAACAAAGTTGACTTTAGTAAAGTGTATAAATGGTCCCAATATCACTCGCCTGGGTTTAGACAAGGGGGAGATATGCATCATTTATTTCTTTTTAGTGTATGTGTATTATGTATATGTATATTTTTTGGCAAGGTTTTTTGTAGAAGGCTATCATTTGAAAAGTCCATCACCAAATTTAGTCCTAAGTCTTTGGGTTGGGGCTCCGAGATGAGCAACTCATGTGGGGTACAAATGGGTCCATTGGTCATGGTTGGTAAAATGTACTACTCCATTTGTAAAGTCACACTTGCATAAGTTTTTCAATACCATGTGGGAGTCCATTGTATTGCTATTCAATACATTTAGCAAACAAATTTGACCAGTTTTTTCGGCATCGTCTTTTTTCTTTCCATTTCACTATTTTAGCTGATTCTTTTTCGTTGGTTTATGAAATCATCATTGATCCAAACTTTGCCCATTCCAGCCAGACATCATTTGACAGTTTTAATTTTTCAGCCAACGTTTTTAAGATGGACAGAATACCTTGTTAAACCTGTTTTTGTGTCCGTCTGCAAGAATTGCAGAGGCACATAGGGATTACTCTGGCGTCTGTGTGTGTGTTTGTCTGTGTGTGTGTCTGGTCAAAATGGTTAACCCTTATATATTGCATCCGTATGAGTTCCGTAAGGGTTATGATGATGTATCTTGGTGAAAGGAGGGGGTGGGTAAGGGGACATGTTGGGGACCGCATGTGACCTTGGTGACCTCAGTGTGACCTTTGGCCCATTCACAAACCCGCGACGGCAAGACGACACTCGCTGTCCTGGGACCGCGATGTATTTTTGTTTTTTTTGGTTTTTTTTGTCTGGTATTAAGACATCTATATAATAGCTGTGATAGAAATATTAAAGCATGTGTTGCGATTGTCTTCGGGATCCCCCCCCCAAGACCTGGAAGAAGTATCAATTTTGATATTGGAGGAAAGGTTATATTATTGATCATGTGGTACTGAAATTTCAGCCTTCAACTCAATTTCTTTTCCTCAAGTAGAGACAGAAAAACTGCCCACTTAACATTAACCATCAATATTTGCACACTAATGAATAGGGTTTTTGCTATATGCATTTCCCTTCTACCATAAAAACCGCAAGTCTGTTTCCCATGGACAGGGTGGCAAGGTGTATGTACAAGTGCCAGGCGCTCATATCAAAAGAGACCAATAGACAAGCAACAATCACCTTTAAAATATGACCTTTAACGGTTTTTAACCTTTTCCTTTGCCATGTTCCTCAATTTTTGCTGATACTATTTGTTTGTGATTTCTGAAAAATCATCAACCAAAACTCTCAATCCTTAAAGGCACCATTGAGAGCTTTCCAGTATCCTTGATCATATACACAAATTTATAACTTAGAAACTACAGTATACTTCTTCCTTGGTATTGTGCTGCAGATATTTTTTTTAAAAAGTGAAAAGGGTGAATTTAAATTGCCATATTTCCAAGTAATGTTCTAATTTACAAATTCATAATTTTTGATAACAGAGCCAAAAAAATTAAAGGTGGCATTTCGTGAGCCTCAAAGCATCTCACGTCTTATCGTCCCCCTCTACCTCATCTTCACTCATCAATCCTTCACACCTCTGGAGTGTCCCAGGCCTACTGTGCCCACCTGTTGCGCTGTCTCGCGTCCTGCTCCGCAGCTGTCCGTGCATGTCTCACATCGACCAAATTTGGTACTCTTTTTGCTCTCTACTAACGCCACTCTCAACACGTGGGCTACATGGGGTCGTGGCCAACGCAGGCTCAATTGCTCACGTCACCGTTTCCATGCGAAAGCATCTCGCCGTCACCATTTTTCTGCACATATGGTTTACATAGAAGAAGTAAGAAGAATTGAAACAAGCAGACTGGAAAGAAAGTAGATGGTGCAAGAGCTCCATCTTCAATTTTTGAAATTTTGTGCTTGTGATAGATTAATCATTATGTTAGTGGCAAGATTTTCTTTTTCTATAGAGTAGTGTCCACTAGCAATCAACTGTTGCGTGTGGTGTGGGGATGTAATGTGTGAATGTATTGTGGATGTTGTGGTGTCACTAAAATGTTAATTTTTTTGTTTAAAAATTGACCTCAATGGAAAAGTGAATGCAATTTGACCAAACTTCTGTCCTAGTGCACCATGGAATGCCCCTCATATGTTGATGAGTCCAAGGTCCATGTCAGAGGTCAAAGGTCATTGAGTAAGTTAAAATAGGCGAAAAATGTAAATTCACCTCATTGAAAATTGAAGTTAATTGGCGCAACTTCTGGCATATGTGTACCATGGGAATCCCGCATATGTTGATGAGGTCGAGGGTCATTCCAAATTGCAAGGTCATGGCAGCGGCCCACAGCTTATTTATATTCTTTGAATATACGAGCGCGAAAGCCGAGAACTAAGTTTATATTTTGACATTGGGAGCACAAGACACCCAAATTTGGGCTTTTAGGGTACATGAACTTAACTTGGGGGCATCTCGTGATCCACAATTTCGCCCCCGACTTACCTAAAAAAACATAACTCATCATGATTATTAATGATTATCATATCATGTTCAGAGGCCTCTAAACATGATAATCTCCAAACACCCCAAGTCCATTTTTACACGTTTCCTAGACAAATGCAACAGTTGGGACAAACTCTCTGTTTCCAAGTCAGTCATGTGAGGCTAAGTGAACTATCTCTTCTTAATTGCATTGGCCATATGAGATTTGTGTCCAACTGTTACTGACGAGTGCGAATGCCAATCTACCAGTCAAGTTGGGTTCAACGCTCTACATGCGCTGCGACAGAGGCCATATCAAATGCATCAGACTGCTGCTTAGATAGTAAGTATCAAAGGGGACTATGCAGGTACTTAGTAAGGAAGGGGGAACCTAGGTATATACTTTGGGCATGCTGGGGACATACCTACTACATACTGGGTGTGCCTAGCAACAGATGGGACGTGCCTAGCAACATATGGGGACACATACTGTGGGACATACCTCGCTACATACTGGGGACTAAGTACTACATACTCTGGACATCAGTAGTTTAATACTGGGACATAATAGGTACATACTTGGGACATACGTAGCTACATACTGGGGACATAAGTAGCAACATACTGGTGGACATAAGTAGCGACATACTGGGGACATAAGTAGCAACATACTGGGCATAAGTCGCTACATACTGGGGACATAGTAGTCTACATACTGGGGACATAAGTAGCTACATACGGGGGACATAAGTAGCTACATACTGGGGAAATAAGTAGCTACATACTGGGACACAAGTAGCGACATACTGGGGACATAGAAAGCTACATACTGGGGACATAAGTAGCCCTACATACTGGGGACATAAGTAGCTACATACGGGGGACATAAGTAGCTACATACTGGGACATAAGTAGCTACATACTGGGAACATAAGAAGCTCTACTTGTGACATCATAGCTACATCCGGGACTTAGTACTACATACTGGGACATAAGTAGCTACATACGGGGACATGCCTAGCACATCATGGGGACATGCCTATTGCATACTGTGGGGCATGCCTAGCGACAATACTTGGGGACATACCTTACGACTATTGGGGATGCTTACTATATAATGGGGAATATGCCTAGCTAGCGTACTGGGGACATAACGTTACATACTGGGAACATACCTAGCCCATCTTGGGGACATGCCTAGCAACATGATGGGACATGCGTATTTCATACTGGGGACATACCTAGCTACACATATGGGACAGCCTAGCTACATACCGTGACATGCCTAGCAACTATGGATGGCCTATTACATACTTGACTTCACTAGCTAATACTGGGGACATGCCTAGCTACATACTGTGGGATATTCCTAGCTACATACTAAAAACTGTCCTACCTACCTCCCATACTGGGACTTGCCTAGCAACATAGGGACATCCTAGCTGAATGGGGACATACCTAGCTACATGCTCTGGATATACCTATAGCTGCACGTGTTGGTACATACAGCGCATACTGGGGACATACCGACTGCATACTGGACCACCTAGCTGCATACTGGGGCCATACATAGCTACACAATGGGGACATTCTTAGCTACTAACTGGCAGTGTAGTGAGCTACATACTGGGAATACCTAGGTACATATTGGGGACATACCTAGGCTACATATTGGTGATATACCTGGCTTCATACTGGGGACATGTCTAGCTACATATGGCAATGTAGCTAGCTGCATATTGAGGACATACTTGTCTACCTACTGGGGCTTTGCAAAAAAAAAAAAAAAAAAAAAAAAAAAAAAAAAAACCAAAAAACAAAAAAAAAAAAGGCTACATACTGCAACATAGCAATGGATGACACATCTGTGGACACCTTTGAGCTCCTGGAGGCAACTTTGCAATTATACTGGGCCAATCTCTAGCTGCTACTAGGGACATACCTAGCCATGTCCAAAGTATGTTGCTTACCTGCGGCACATAGCTAGCACCATACTGTGGACACACCTGGCTACATAATGGAGATATTCTTGGGAAAATAGTTGGTGCTTGCCCGAGCTACATACTGGGGACATACTTAGCAATGTAACTGGGACATGCCCAACCTACACATTCAAGTTGGGACAAGCCTAGCTAATACTTCTAACAGGCACAGTGATTAAAACATGATGAGGTCTTGTGCTGTATATTTTTTGACAGTTTGAATTTAGATTAGCTCTTTGCCTATTTTCATACAATGTTGATTAAATCACAGTTGTTGGGGCCATCTTAATTAACCATGTAATTCTAATCTTCCTTTCCTCACATGATTATCTTTGTATTCAGGCATTCGTCAATGCGGTCAATAGCTCTGGCGACACAGCCTTACATCTAGCAGCCTATAGAGGGCGTCGTGATGTATGCATGCTACTCGTCGGACACCAAGCCAATCTATCTATTGTGAATCACAAGGGCAAAACACCGCAACGAGAGGCTCAGGCTGGCGAACATACAGAAATAGCTCTGTTATTGGCTGAGAAGAAAACAGGTAGGTTTAATGTATATCTGTCAAGAACCTTGGCATTGGTCAAAAGTTTGGTTTGGGTAGGGACGTGCCTCAAAGAGTCTGGAGTCTGAAGTAGGACCCCATATCTATACAATTTAAAGGCTGACTCAGAGATTTTAAAATATAATTTTTTGTGTGTAATAATTAAAAATAGTCAACCAGAACTAAAGATAGTAACCTAAAATGCACAATTTGAAAGTTTGAGATGAATCAGATTGATGCAGTAAACATTTATGAATAGTATTATGTGCCATAGGATGCTGTGTATAACGAAAATTCAGGATCCAGAATTTTTTAACAAAGTTGTAATTTTCTATATGGAGGACATTGAGTTGAGCTTAGCTATTTCAAACAGTGATTAGTATATGGACAGGCATTATGTACATGAACACGATTTGTTTGAAAATTGAGGGCACCCTCAGAAAATCTCTGAGTCAGCCTTCAACATTTCTAAAAGTATAGACATCATGGGACACAGCTGTTTGAAAGTCTCATTTATTATGACAAAATGAGAATAAAACAAAAAATATCAATGGCGTCACACTTTTGACAACTAATTTAGGGTATTTATTCCACTATTTACATCCTGTGTAAATTTGGTGAATTTCATTTGCGGGAAAATACAATTTTTCATAAAAATCTAGTTTTACATATCTTTCTGATTTTTGCGGAGGTAATAGCTCTTGCGTGTCCCTACTTATATCAGTTGTCAAAATTGTGTCGCCATTGCTTAAAAGTGTTTTAGCTAATTTGCATGGGGCCAAACAGTTGTGGGGAAATGCTTGAGGAAGCTTGAATTTATAGCGGTATGCATAACAAAAATAAATGAAGGAAGTTTGCGTATTCAAGGGAAAAAAATCCTTCCAATCTTGCAAATATGATTAATGTGATAGTGTTTTTGTGTCATATTGCGATGGCATGAAAGACACACATTCACTGGTGGAATTTTTATGAAACTGGACAAAGTAACACCTTGGTAGGTAGGTATCATAAGGGTGTTATAAGTGAGGTGGAGG
Organism: Ophioderma brevispina; assembly: GCA_023653785.1. NCBI lineage: Eukaryota > Metazoa > Echinodermata > Ophiuroidea > Amphilepidida > Ophiodermatidae > Ophioderma > Ophioderma brevispina. Next base: position 42,740 of record JAMKCH010056007.1, read on the forward strand.
TCATTGGGTCATTTGAGGTCATTGTTAAAATATTTTCAAAATCTACTTCATATACACTGTTCATTGCCAGGTGACAAAAGTGTTCAGAGGGAATGTGCATGTTTCTTTTTCAAGGATATGTGCTAATACGTACGTACGGGTATAGCCCACCCCAAGAGGAGATTTACTTCAAAATAGGGGTGGGCTTATACATGGTGAGGGCTAGAGTTGTGGCAAACTCAGACCTAAAAATTGCAATAACTATCATTTCAAGAGATATTATTCACCGGTACCCTGTTATGACCCACTTTAGTTGTACAGATCTTAAAACATTTAAAAATAAAATTTCATTTTCCCATCACATTTCTCAAAGTGCAATTCATAGAAAAAGCCATCCCAAGGCATTGGGCCCTACTTTGATGGCTCTATATCATTCCCTGAATGCTAAACTTACCAACTGGGCTTATACTCGAGGGTATAATAGCGAGCTACTGTATTTTTATTTAGAAATTAGTGGGGCGTATACCAATAGGTGGGCTTATAACCCGAGTGATTTGGTGTTACATGTTCCCTGATTTCCAAATCACATGTTTGTAATACTACTAAAGGTTGCGGTGAACTTTTATTGCAGGGTTTCCAAACGTTTTGGACCCGAGACCATTTTTTGAACCTAGCTGGCGGCGGACCCCATAGTCAAAATAATATATTCTCCAAAAAACAATAATTGACCACTCAAGCAGAGGAAGGGGAAACATGGTCAGGCCTTTATCAACCGAAAAACTCTGAAACTCTAATGACAGGGGGGGGGGGGGAAAAAGCAAGGGCAATTCCTTAAAAATCCTTAAAGTAAGAAACAGAATCTAATGTACCAACACATCCAGTAATGAAGCAAAATCGGTTGTAGCATTCAAGGGAATGGTGCTCCCCAGTCCTGAAACAAGCATGAATGAAACGTGCAAATACTACTACAATTCATTATAATAGAGTGCAATCTTGTCTTAAACCGTCCGTAAGTAACCATGATGACTTGGCAGATTTACATCAAAGCATATGTTGAGTAATCAAACACTGCAAATTCACTTTGGCTGCTTCTCGACCCCCCTTTCTTAAGGGTCTGCGACCCCAAAAGGGGTCGCGACCCCCCAGGTTGGGAAACCAAATGGGTTTATATGTTCTCGTGTATATTCATCATTGTTTGTTTATGTCTTAGTGACCAACACTCAAAAGATTGGACTTTAGGCAAGCTCTTGTGTTTGGTAAAGTTTAATTTGATGAGGATTTTTTTGTGTCATACTATTCAAATTCTGTATGTCGTCTGTGTTTAGTTTTGTGTTAGTCCTTGGGTTAAACTCTTTGTGTTGCCTGCTAAAGGGGGATGGCCCGATTTAAGGATATTAAGTTTTCCTCTTGAGATGTGGCCTCACTGCCAAAACCCCCGTTTTTATGTGAGAGCTAAAACATGATTTTGTGTAAAGGCCCCATAGAGTACGGTGTAAATTAATATTGGTTGACAAATGGGGCACATTTTTGCTCATATCTTCCAAACCAAACATCCTTTGGCTTCAAAGATTTCACAGATAAATAAAAAATAGTATCATCTTCTGATACCAAAATGGTTGACCACTTCCGGTCAAATCTGGGGCTTCTGTGGGGACGAGGCTATACGATCGGACCATGGACCTTTAAAAAAAGGGCAGGAAGACATATAGGGATCAACTTTGGTCCACTGTTGCTGTCTATTGTTGTGAAAAAGGTTAACCTTTGTGCAATGCGTCTGGACACCCGCCACATGGTGGGAATTTATATTTGAGTTTTGACTATCACTGCAGAGTTCAAATATTAAGTTTCTCATAAATGTTTTACTTCTTTCTTTCCTTCTTTGTACAAAACACGCGTAAAAAGTTACGCCTTACATTCTGTTCTGACAAAAAATAAAGTACAATATAACAAATTTAAGCTATTTTCTTTATTTTTTCCTGTGCGACATGTGGCGGTTTTCCCAGATCACATCACATTTGTGTGGTTAATATTTGCCTGTAATATATGGCATACTTCAATGGATGTAAACCAAACTTGGAGTCATAGGTAAAACGTATAACAAATTCAATGAGTCTCTTTAAAAGGATTGGAAGGAACTCCTACCTATCATCACAATTATGTTTACAACATGCAAAACATTAAAAAAGGTGTTCTCAGCCATAACACGATTTTAAAAACCTTTTTTCATTTTTTTGGCTTATTTGAACAATCCACCAGAGCATAGACCGAGAAGTTTTCCCCACAAACAACCTAACGAGAAGGATTATCTGTTATAGTGCTCCCTTATCAACCAAACAACTCACAGACTGGGGAATAGAGGTTAGTGTCAGCTATTTCCTCTGCATGCTTGCTACTAATTATCAGTTAAAAGATGCATGCCATAGTGAAACAGTATAACCATATTTTGTTTAACTGCTTCAAAGTAAATCAACAGCTATAGAAGAGGAATCTTTTAATTCAAATATTTAATTGCAAAAAAGTACTGGGTGTCCCAAAAGTGATCTCATGGTGGCCCAAAAAAGGCCACCGATGAGATTTTTGAAATATGATTTTTTTTTGGTGCGGGTGCATTTGAATGAAAATTTTTGGCCCCCACCCCCCTAAAAAAAAAAAAAAACAAAAAAAAATGTTTAAATATCCAACTCAGTGTGCCAGAAACTATTTCGCATGAGGCCGGCACCAAGAGGACAAAAAGTAGCCAATTGTATGTAAATATTGGTTTCTATGGGCCAAAAAAATTCTTCTGACTTATTTCGTAAAAGTCTGGCTGAATTCCATCAATCACACTAAACGGCCAATACATGAAATTGATGATTCTGTGAAGCTAAGAGCCCTAACACCTAACATATAGCCCTTAATTCCTAATCCTGACCCTAATCCTATTCCTGAATATCTAATTTCCCTAATCCTATTCCTAACCCTAATCCTAACCCTAATCCCTAAACATCTAACCCTAAACATAAACCCTTATTCATAACCCATCAATTTTGTTTTTGAACTATACTCATGAAGACAGAACTGGATCTACTCAGACTGGTAGTTGATTGACATTTTCAATTAATATTGCCATTTTTGTTTATTCCCTTTCATCAAGCTTACATAATGTCACTCATGGTCAACTTTCCATCTTTGCTGCACCTTCTGGTTTCATAGGGTCCAACACCGGTGGGGCATAGCTCAGGATTTTGTGATATTGGGGGCCATTTGTTTGCAAACTGAACCGACAGACACTGGTGGGGTTCAGGGCCTGCCCTGCCCCAATGGGGAGCTCCAGGGGTGGAGCCCCAGAAAATTTTGGCTTTTTATAGGCTTTTAAATGTCTTCCGAGGGCCCTTGCAACATTATGTAAATTTACTGTCGCATGCTGACTATTGAACTTTAAACCTCTACTTTGCCAGCAATCCTGGCTGCAAGGGCCATGACCTGAATTCTTCAAGTGAAACTGACAGGCTATCTCAACCACACCAACGAAATAAAATATTTGGGTGGGGGCGGAACGACCCCCTGCTGTCTCCCCTCTGGCTACGCCACTGGGTCAACACAATACCCAATGAAAGTTTGTCACTCAGGTTTTTTATATATATGTTTGATTACAATAAACTTGTCAAATAATCAATTTCATGTACCCGGGGTTAAATGTAAAAGTTGCTGCTCCATTTGTATAGAAATGGTGCAAATTATATTGATGACGCTCAAGATTACATTAGGAATAGTTTTTGTCTTAAATACTTACAAAAGTAGTGGCAAAAAAAAAAGGTGACCCTTTTTTGATTTTTGGCTGTTTTTAGCCTGTAATTCCAAGACTGTAGGCTGCCGATATTACAAACTGTACTTTTAATCTTATGGTTAATTAAATTGGATCAATTTAAAATTTGACCCCTTGTGTGACCTTTGTCTCGACCCTCTCTTTTGAAGGCACATATGCAGCACTTAAGAATCGCATTTCAGGGGTCCCTGTCAGGTTGTCTACAGATTTAATCTCTCAAAGCTTTTGTACTCAAGGTGTGTGCTTGCTATCAAGCTAAATCATTTCATGTTACTAACTTCTTGTTCGTAATCATAATGAACATGCAGGCAGAAGTACTGAATTAATGTTGATAATTCTACTGATTTCTGAAAATATGTTGAGTTTGTGTTCAGAAATTAAGATGAGCATGATAAATGATTGTGCACAGCTCTTGTTACAAGCTCATAAATATCACATATGAGGACTCTGTGTGGAAAGTTACTGGTGTATTTTATTGTGATTATGTATCACAGGGGTCCTCAAGTTTGGTTTGAGTAGGGACATGCCAATTTGGCCAAAATTGGGACCCATGGCTATACCTGAGATGCAAATTTTGGGCAAAATATAACACAAATTTTTACCAATAATTTAAATTTTGAGCAAATATGGGAGGTTTTGATTAGATTGACATGATTTTTCAATGGCAAAATGGCCCAACCACAAAGTAACCCCTCTCTATATCAAATTTGGCATAGAAGGGACAGGCTTATATCAAAAAAAAGGCTGAAAACAAGACCTTAAATATTGACAGCACATCTTGGTATGGTCGTGTTGTTTTGAAAACTACCTCTCTGATACATATCCAGCCATTTACCCAGGATGATCATCCAGCTAGTGAAACTATACACGTGCATGACCAAATTTAAAAAAAAAAAAACATCCCCTAAGGCGACGAAAATAAAAAAACCTGTTTTACTGGCCCAACCGACCCCGATTTTTCTGCTTTTGCAGATTTTTTTTTAGTTTTTCCAAAAATCATGTAAAATCAGCCTGTTTTTAGCCCAAATTTTCAATTTTGGCAAATTTTTAAAGAAAATTTGTAAAAAATTTTCATTTTTTTCTCTTGATTTTTGGGGCTATTTTAGGCCAATTTTGAGCTCCAGAAAAGCAAAAAAAAAAAAAATGCCCCCGACCGACCCTACAGGGTTGTTTTTTTTGTTGACTAAATGAGTTTTACCCTACCTGCAAAATTACCTCCTAAAAACAAATTTTGGTTCATTAAAAAAACGATAAAAATGTACCCCCTTTGGACTTATTTTATGATTAAAATAAAAACACAAAACAAGTTTACCACTTAGAAAAACAACCCCTTTTTCTTGAAAATCAGTGTTTTTTAGACTCTAAAAGCATCATGTGCATTTCTTGCCAGGGGCCCGTTCCCCAAACTTGTGCGTAACCCTACGTGTATACTAACTCATGCGTATGTCCTACATAGCAGACCTTTTCATACCAGTTACACAGTGCTATGGACAAATTGGTCCACTCAGGCATGACATAGTATGCACGTAGATTTACGACTGAGTTTTGGGAACGGACCCCTGGTCATTAAAAAAAAACACCCTTTTTACTTGTTTTTTTGGGTCATGCATGTGTACAGTCATGAGTTGCCCCCCTGGGCCATTTAATAAGAATCCACCCATTAGTAACAACCTTATAATTTGTGTTGCAGCTCAGCGGAGTTCTTCATTCCCTCTTGATCATCAACCTCACTCGGAGAATGGCCATCATAAGTCTGGCAGTGAGGAGCTGAAAAGACAAAGTACAGACGATGCCAAACGAGCAAGCCTGAGACGAGAGCTACTTCAACCTGCAAGCAACAGGTGCGTACGTACAACATAGAATGGGCACGAACACGTTTATTTTCGCTGATTACCAATAATACAAGCAGGCGGACGCTGTTTTTTGCATTTACCGATGTCAAAGTTCCATGCTAATTGTCCCCGCCGAATGAGTTCGGAACGGGGACTATGAAATGAGCAGCGTCCGTTCGTCCGTCTGTTCGTCCGTGTTAAAAATGTTAACCCATGTTGTACATGATTTATCTGGAGTTCCGTAAGGGTGACAATGATGCAACTTGGTGGAAAGAAGCGGGTTGATGAGTTCTTGAGGTGATTAGATTTTGGGCGTAAAATATGCTAATTAAGTATCTAATTTGCATAATTTATGAAAAATGTTCCTGCAAGGCCTTTGTACAAGTTTTCTGGAGTTCTGTAAGGCGTATAATGATGTAACTTGGTGGAAGGAAGCGGGCTGAAGAGTTCTCAACCTGATTAGATTTTGGGCATTTTTCTGGGGTTTTCGAGTATGCAAATGAGTTCATTAATATGCACAAATCAGTGTAATTGCTATCTTTTTTCAAAACGGTACACTCATACTCAAAAGTCCCTGTGCTGCATGAAAGATATCATGGCACATCTTATTTTGGCAATTATGAAAGTATGTGATATTGCGGGCATAGGTATGCAATGAGCTAATTAAATATGGCATAATTGGCTGTATCTCTGAAACGGTATTAAGGAATATGCAATCCTTGCTACATGAAGATACTATGCATTAGGGGATTGCAATATGAAAAGTAGGGGGGGAATAATGCCGGCGTAGGTGCAAATGAGCTAATTAAATAGGCATATTGCTGTATTCGCAACGGTACGTCGATATGCAAAATGCCTTTGCTACATGAGACTACAATGCCATAGGGTAGGGGTGGGGTGTTCGAGGTGGGGAGGGGGTGGGGTTTTCGATGTGGGGAGGGGTGGGTGTGGGCAGGGTGTTGGTTGCAGGTTTTGGGGGATGTTTGTTTGTGGCAGGGTGTTGGGGAGAGGGCGTGGGGGGTTGCAAAAGTTTGGAGGGTATTGCATGGCTGTGGGAGGGTAGGGTGTTGTGGGGTGTTTGGGGGAGTGGAGTTGCTTATTGGGGAAGGGAGGCTGTTTACGGGGTTATTGGGGTGGGGTGGGGTTGCGAGGGGTTGGGGTTTTGAGGGTGTTAAGGAGGGGTGGAGTGTTGCAGGGGTGGAGTGTTGCAGGGGGTGGGGCGTTGTAGCTATAGTGTTGGGAGGAGGGTGGGGGTGTGGGGGATGGGGGGTGGGGTGTCTGGTGGTTGTGAGTTGTTTGCTGTTGGGGGGAGGGATTTGGTGTTGCGTGGTGTTTGGAGGGTTTGGTTTTTGTCGGGTGTTTGTGACGGGGTTGTGGTTTTGCTTGTTATTGGGTAGGTGGTGGGTTGTTGTAGTTGTAGTTTGCTTTACCTCATGTTAGTGATCACGACTTTCGGCGGGGACATCTTTTACGCATCGCGTCAAATACAGTTGCCTGTTTAAATACTACAACTGGTGCATCACTGTGTTAAATACGTCGCACTCGCCATATAGAACTACGAACATGCTAAGCCCACCTAGTTTGGTGCCATTTTTGGAAATCTGCAAAAAACACAAGTGGCCTGATCTTTGCGATGGGAAACTTTCTGAACAAAACATATGCCTAACATATTTCTAGGATCAAAGATCATTTTATTTAGGTCGTCTGGCGAATCAAGAGAAAGTGATTTTTCCATGCTTGTAAGTTTTAGTTTGTAAGGGGCCTTTGGGCGTAAACCATCTAAGTCGTCACCAGTGAGCTCCTAATTCCGAGCTGGGGCCGTTTTATCTTAACTGGGAACATCAGCTCGACCTCGTTGGAATGGAAGAGAGAATGGGCACGGAAAGTGCGAATAGAAGGGTAAGGCTGATCGAGACGAGAAGGAAAAGTGAATGTCTCGCATGAGCTGAAATTAATGAGAAAGAGTTTTATTTGCGGGCGCCCAAATCAGATAATAGTCTTGCTGTCCGTACTGACCCTTACTACAAACATAATGAATTGGATGATATAAGTTTTGAACACTGCCATTTTTTTGTTTCCTTGAGTAAATCTTCAGTTTTAAAAACGTACCTTGTGGAGAATTCTACAGACTTATCCTTCACTTTTAAACTATTTCCCTTCCTCTTCAAATTTATATATTTTGCACTCTTTTTGGATGAATCATGATAGTGTCTTTTTAAGAGACTATTCTTGCATCTAACAATTAACACGTTTTCTCTCGACAGGCTTTAGTGAAGAAACAGTCCATACAGAATCAACTCCCCGGAGGTCGCATACTGTCATGCTAACAAGACCCTACATTCGGACACCGACACTGGCATGTTACATCGGTGAAGGCACAACATTGATCCATTCGCATCCAATCCGACCCGGCTAAACAAGGTTGACAAATTTGTTTAAAAACTTATCGATGTGACCTTCAGATAGGCATTTTATAATTTGTAATAGTGCGACAAAGGTTGTACAATGTAATATGAGGTAATTCATAAAGCCCAGTTGTTTATGTGGTTGGCATGGCAACAAGGAAGCATCCAATCAGGGGGCGTTTTGCACCATAATTTAAATTTTTCAAAAGTTGTCTTTTATTTTTTGCCGTTCCGTTGTTTGAATTTTTAACAAATCAAGGCCCTACATTGGTTACCATGGCAACCTGAACAATATTTATCACATTTTCGAAACTTCTCAAGTAAGGGCTTTAATATGGTACATGGCACAAACATGTCATCATTCGGGATCATTGAGTAAATTAATTCTCAAAGTTGAAGTGAATGATGTGAATGTTTTGAGTTGACTTGGGGTCCATTTACTGAGCCAGGTGTGGTTTTGGGTTGATTGTGGTTTTTTTGATTCATTCAATATAATGCAGGCCCAAGGCCTTTTGCCAATATGAATGACGTCACAACACTGGGCAACCCTGAGCCATCAACAAGGGCATAAAATGATTGAAATTTTCTTTCCATCCCCAATATGGCAAACCCCATAGTACAGCGACCTTCCTGACTGTGCTCGCCCCTTAGTATAGCTTTTTGACTGTTAACTGTTCAGCCAAAATTCGTGAATCCCACCGAGCCACTGGACTTATCCTGTTGAGCGCCTGGCTTCCTGTGAACAATGCTCTTACAGAGGGTTCTCAATAAGGCGGCGCACGGCCAAATCCGGCCCACCAACCATTGCTTTTTGGCCATGACTTGCTCTAGAAATATAAAGGGAATTAGGTGTTTTGGCCCTCACTTAGGGAACTTTCAAACATGTTTGGCATCCTTCTGGCCTTCAGTAATAAATTAGAACCTCTGTCTTTACAGTTTTTGTTTATTCCGACCAGCAAAAATTAAAATATTAACTAATGCTGGTTTCATACTAGCTTGTCGTAGTGTCGCACGACAAGTAATTTGTGCAAAGCCGTAGCAAGCGTAGTTAACACGTGACCATAACTTGCATGTCGCCGCGACAAGCTGCGACAAGCTGCGACAAGCCGATAAATCATGTAGTTTTGTGTGCTGCTCCCTGCGCAGACAGCGACGATGACTTGAACTCACTTTTCGCGACACGCACCAGATTGCCACCCGATGCCGCCGTAAAAAAAACACTGACCATGAAAATGCACGAAGGATTTACGGTATTTGTTAAACTCCTCCTCAGCGATGGTGACAAAAATCGATAAATTATCATTTGGGATTTGGTGAGAACTATTCCAACGTAAACAATGGCAACCATGATGTTAAGCCGTCTGCCGCAAAAACCGCGAAAAACGTAGAAAACTCGCGACATGTGGCAGCGACACGCGACGGCACTTTTTGTCGCCGACAAAAAACAGCAAGTAGCGCGACAACTTGACAACTTGGGTTTGCAGACAGCCTGCGAGCGACCGCACGACAAAAAGTATGAAGCCTGCATTGAAATTTAAGATAGTCACTAATCCATTTCAAATGCGGGGTTTGAAGTTTCCTCTTTAAAGAGGATATCCACATTTTTTAATTTTGTTATTGCCAAAATTTTAGCCTTTTTCTTTGATGTCAGCCTGTTTTGGGCATTTTTATCCTTTTTCCATTTTTTGTTTTTTTCCTGTTTTGTCTTTTTGTGTCCATGGCTTCTCATACCCCTGCAAACTGTAAATAGTACTTGGATAAAGCATTATGTATTATGCAAAACCTGAGGGCCACCCTCAGGAAATCTCCGAGTAAGCATTTAATTAGAAGGTGAAACAGGGAGATTCTGGGGACACCCAAATATTGTGTCATAATAGAATTTCTTATAGATAGACACTCAAAAAGATTCGTACCTTGTATAGACTACAGAATGTCTTAAAAGAGAGAAAAAGAGGTGATTTTGATTTGCTTTATTTCACTATAATCATAGGCTGGAATTTCGTATTTGTACTATACGGAAAATTAGAATTTCACAGTTTGAACCAAAGAAACATTTCTCAGCGTAACCCTTTCAGATGGGGATCTTTTGTTGGAAAGCTTTAATCAGGGCAAAAATCAGTTACTTGGGATTTTTTTTAGGGACACCTGATATGTGAAATCTCTTGTGCATCTTTAAATCAGAGTTCTTTTGGAACTGGGAGATGAATCATGAAAAAAATCTACCTTTTGGAAAGAATAGTAAACTGTCAGTCCATGTATGGATAGTCATACTGTACATGTAAGTGACAGTCAGTTTTAAAAAAGCATAGGGGGAAAACCCATAACATCCCAATTCAGTTTGGATAACCACAATATAAATGCTGATGCGAAATGCACATACAGTGGCTATGGCCTAGAGGAAGCGAGATGATTCTAATCTATCATTAATAATTAAACATGGGTTTTGGAGTCCGGCTTTATGAGAAAGGTGCTATAAATAATGTGTAATGATAATTAAAAATTAATAAATATCCTATGGCCAAGCTCTCGCTGCTAGATAATTGATTCATCAGGAGTTTTGTTTGCCGTACATTGATCTTTAGCGAAGTTACGTATTGAGCTGACAAATCTAATAACCAGGTTTCAATTTCTGTTTAGTCCATATCAAAAACAAAAGCCCACCATGGAACAGAGACAGCATAATGGACTGTGAGTCAGGGGGCGTTCTCCTCTCTCAAAATAGCAAGTTATAATATGTGGATTATAATGCACAATATCCACCCTACAGGTCTAGCCACAATTGCTAATTATATACGCTGCCTTCAGGAATATCACATCATTTTCGCTTCTGTAGTGGTAGCTGGGCTTGGTGCACCAACTCCTCCCTATGGCACTTCAGGGGGTGAACCGATCATGGTCCAATTTCCGTATGATGCACCCTTAGAAAACTTCATATGATGAGGTCAAAGGTACATACCAATGTCAAATTTCATATGAGGTCAAGTTATAAAATGGGCTGATGAAAATTTAAATTGGTTTGTAATTGAAAAGTTGAAGTTCAAGTGCAACCACAACTTAGGCTATGCAAAACATGCGGAACCTCATATGAGAGTTCAGGGGTACTTGCCGTCAAAAGTCATCTAAGGTCAAGTTATAAAATAGGAGGGAGGGAAAGGTGGGTCGTGAAAGCAAGTGACACTAGTGTTTCGAGAAAACAATATCTATTCTAAGATCCTACACATAAAAATGATATAGACAAACTACCCTTTTGAGTTCTATAGTTAACAATCAAAATATTCACCCTTTTCACATACAGCAAAGTGTACAGAACCTCATGATGTCCATTGCAGGGATACTCTACTTAGAAGAGAAAAACTACTGGGAAGTTGAACAATAGTTTCTCTCCCCTGTTACTATGAGTAATTGCCTTGGATGGAAACCAGTGAATGGTTTGCAATGCATTGTGGGAATTGTAATGGGTGAATCTTTTGATATACGCCAAAAATGTAATTGTCTAGCTCCATAGACTCTGTGTTGGAAATATATTGGTGATCAAAATGGCGGCCCACCTTTGCCTTCATAACATCCAAACCAAAACACCTTGTCCCCCTTAAGATTTCTAGGGTAAATGAGCTTCTTCAGGACCAAAATTTGACAACTTTGGTAAAAACTGACGGTCATGGGGATGGAGCTATTAGCAAATGGGGCCAGGGATCTTTAAAAAAATCTATACATTGTCTAGGTATATATTAATACCGGTGGTCTTGTCTGTCTGACCGTGTCTAATTTCTCGGAGATTTCAGATGGTCGGCACGTTGCCCGAAACTTGGTGGTGGGTGCTTATTGACCGTCCGAAAAGACTGAGTGTATTAGTTAGGGGTTCAAAGGTCATTTGTTTTTTTAAAAAAAAAAAGGTCAAGTCACAAGGAGGTCAAATGGGGAAAACGTTGGGTATTGGACATGAAACTTGGTGGGGTGGGGTGGATTGTTGATGCCGAAAAATGTCACATCAAGGTCATCAGCGGTCATTCAAGCCCGGTGATCGCGAAAACCAGCAGGGACTCCGCCTAGTTTTCACTGTTAGTGAATTTGCCTTTTCAAAAAGTTTGTTTGACCAATAGCTAACTTTCTGCGTTTGACAAGATGGAATTCCAGCGCAAACGCAGGAGACTGAAAGACAACTTTATGCCAAGACAGTTGAGGGATCTGTGCAACTCAAAATACAAAAGATTGCTTCACAAAATGAAAAATTTGGAAAGAAGGAGGTAGAAGCAACAAAAAATCCAAACAGCAGCAAGAGGAAAGGCCAATATCTTGTCTAGATGAGGACGGTTAAAGAAAACTGGAAAAAAGAAAAGCGAGTTGAGAACTGATGTCCGAGGTCCAGCAAGAGAGACGAGATAGGAGTGAAGCTGTGATGAGAAGTAAGGGATTGATTCTAGAGATTGAGCAGAAAGAAGAGAGGAAAAGGGAGGCGGATGCCGGAGTAGGCAGCTAGCCTCAGAACTATTTCACCTTAAACGGTGCCCAAATTACCAGTGTGGAGTACACCTAATGAAAGCTCTGGTCAACTATCAAGACCTGAGAGTCTAATTCAACAAGTTCCTGTCATTAGCCAGGACTCAGGTCATAGAGACCACAAAGAAACTTTGCACTCAAATTCTGCCACTCATTTTACAAAACCTTTTGAATCATCAAACTGATTTGGAGCAGGTTCTTGCCACATTCCTGCAAATAAGAGTCAAGACATCAAGCAACTCAATGACTTCCCTAAAGACTAGCACATGCCAGAAATTGGAAACCATAGGCAAAGGAGACAGAGAAGAAAACTTGCGGAAGTGGAAATGTAGAATGAACCTGGTTAAAGCATGGAGAGGGGGGGGAGAAGGGGCAAAGATTACAAAATTTGTCGACAAAACGATCGATAGTCAACTAAGAAGAAAGGAGATGGTTTTAGCGCGACAGAAAATTGTTTTCTAGAAGTTGAAGTCAACCAAATGGCTCCATGAAGGTAATGTTTTTTAGGGGAAACAGATTTTGTGGGGCTTCATTGCCATGGTAGGGGAATAGGGTTAGACATTAGGGTAAGGGAAAGAGCTTAAAGAGACATGAGGAGATTTCCAGAAAGAAAGCGCCTCCACAATTTTTTTCGAACCCGGTTTTTGCATATTGGAATGCTTCCAGATCGACACACCTGAGTGAATGAAGCCGGAATACGCCGTCTTTTATGTAACAATATGATGATTTAGTACTTGCTGTCGTCATGCACGACATGAAAGTCAATGCACGGTGTTCTATGGGGACAATTACGATAGTTCAGGCAAGTTCAAATAAAGGTTTGCTGTTTTTCTTTTGTAACTTGTTTGTCCAATATAAACATCGGAACGTTCTTGGTAGGTGGTCTAAAATCGATACTGTGCAATTTGATAGGAAATTTGTATCCTAAAAAAATCTCTCCTGTCAACTTTAAGGTTTGGTTTATTAGGTTGTGGTCAGGATACAACTTGACTGCAGAGGGAGTGATATTATGCCCTGTAGAAAGTTAACACTGTGCGGCAGAGAGAGAGCGTATATTACACCCTTATAAATATTCATGAGATAGATTAATAGGCATAAGTGCTTCCATTTCATTGGTCAATTTGGGCCGGAACACAGGGATAATAAATTGAGCTATCAGTGAATTGAGCTATTCCCATGCGGTATTTTTTACTACTTCTCCCTTATTCATCCGTACCCAGCGGGGGAAAACAAGTTATCTATGTTAGCATTGTGTCACACATTATAGTTATTACGGTTCTCCTACAAAGAAGGAACTTACTCCGTTGTTAACAACAACAACAACACAAAATGGCGCCTTTGCCAGTAGACGGTCAGCGTCTTTGACAGATGACGAAATTGCTGCGGTAATACAAAATAAAGATGCACAATAACACGCGATTTGTCGTACGGAAGGCTGTGCTGTGAAACAGTGTTTCAACTAGTGTAGGAAAAGGAAGTTCTCTTGCGGAAGCTGAAGTGCTAAATTGTGCCGACTTGGACGAATTGTTGGGTCGATTTTCAGTAGGCAGGCATGGAGGTTGAGGTCGTAAACGGTGATGGCGATTTAAAAGCCAAGATTACAGGAAACACGATATGGGAAAATTCTTAGGAAGGAGAGGAATAAAGAGAGACGCGAGCGGTGCGCGGGTGTCATAAAACAAATACTACATGGCTATCGGTTACTGGGCCTTCGGGTCGGGGTGGGAGGCCTGTAGCCAGTACCTCGGGAAATAATGCACTATTCCCCTGCCAACCATGTAGTATTTGTATAATAGTACTCCCTGAAGACGTTTGATGGAAATAAGGCATGCTAGGATTAACTGACCCTTGACCCTAACTTTTATTTATTCACATTGTGGTGGACTATGACCCTGGATTATGGCCCTTGCCTTAAGAGCCTTGACCCAGAAGTGACTGTGAACTAGGCAGAAAAAGCGGGTTAGTGTTCAAGTTTCATTTGTTTTAATAGGGTTTTTAATGTCTAATTCTGTAATATATCGTCTTTCCACTGTGCACGGAGGACGGTATATATTACTCCCTGAAAGACTTGATGGAAAATAAGGCATGCTAGGATTAACTGACCCTTGACCCCAACTTTTATTTATTCGCATTGTGGTACTTATGACCCTGAGTATGGCCCTGCCTTAAGAGGCCTTGACCCCAGAAGTGACCTTTGACTAGCAGAAAAAGCTGTTTAGTGTTCAAATTTATTTTGTTTTCTAGTGTTTTTAATGTCTCATTCCTTTCAAAGAATGTTTGATGTTTGATTTGAGGATGGTGCTATAGCTTGAATTGTTTGTTTTTACCAGTAATTACTAAATCAAGTAAAAAAGTCAATTTTACACAAAATGTCAGTTACGACTTTATTGCAATCATACAGCAAAATATTAGCCTGAGTAGATCAACTATGCATGTAGGATTAGTTACACCTGTTCAAAATGATAGAAAAATCTCAACTATATTTTAGGCAAGTCAGAGGACGAGGATGTGGATCATGGAGTGCCTCTTTAAGTTTCTTTGCAGAAACCTTAAGTACAATTTGATAAAGGAAATCACATCAGACATACAACATCCATGAATGTCATTATTGATATTGAAACTTGAAATATTTATTTTTCAGATGATCTTGGATCACGGACGAGCACCGTCATTGTCAAATGATGCTCATTATGGCAGCGAATGGGAAATACTCAACACACTTGCTCCACATAAGAACATCACTAGGATTTTACACTGGTACAGTCAACCTGTATCCCACGTCAAGGATCAAATCGAGTTGTCGCTTAATACCGCCCTTGGTCCTCTCCCGGATAACGTCGCCATTTTAGTCATGCCTGAGTATAGCCTATCACTTGACATTTTGGGCTCTGTATGTTCCCCGGTGCAAGCAATCGGGGAGTGCTGTATTCTTAAAATTCTACTGCAACTTGTAAAAGCTGTCCACTACCTCAAAAACAATGGAATAGTCCACCGAGATATTGAGCCGAGTAAGATATTTATTGACGAGCACCTGAGGGTGATACTAGGAGAGTTTGGATTGGCCAGGAGAGTTGTGAATGAGAGTAATCAACCAATACCATTTGTGGAGAAAAGTCAAATTATGGCTGGAAACACCCATGCTTGGTCACCGGAGTTAATGCGCTATAGTAGGGAAGGCCCACCTAAGTCTTACCAAAAAACAGTAGGTCTTGTGGTTTTACTCTTCAATTTTAAAGCATTTACCAGTGGCATAACCAGACATTTTCATTTTGGGGGAGGAAAAAAAAAAAAAAAAAAAAAAAAAAAAAAAAAAAAAAAAAAAAAAAAAAAAAAAAAATTTTGGGGGGGGGGGGGCAGTAGCAACAATTTTGCTAAGGTGAACACGGTATACTGTTAAATCTATCCATTTATTACTCTTGTTTCCCTGCCCCCTTCCCCCTGCTGGTTATGCCACACTGGTGTCGACAAAGATTAAGTAGCTATTCCAGCATTTCTGGAAATTTTGACGAGCGATTTCACGCATTCCTTAAAATGCCACCTATACATACCATAGGTCTGAAGTTTCAAAATCAGTATTAATTTTCACCCTTGTTGCCATGGTAACCATACTAGGCTTGTGAATGAGAACAAATTTGCATGAATTTATCATTCAGTTTGCCTCAATCTTTGTTTTGCAATGATGGAAAGGGATACTGATGCCCAGCATTATGGTATTTTTGAAAATGGACATATCGTGTGAAAAACCCTTAAGGTAGGATATCAGCAATGGTGTCCTGGACGGATTTTGTTGAAAAAAAAATGTGAGTAATGGTGATAAAAACATATGTGCCAATTTTCAATTTCTTCCAAACATGCATTTTTGAGATATTTCGGAAAGACTTCCATATGTACCCCCCTCGTATATATTTACATGATACAAAATTTATTTTAATTTTGGCCTTGTTTGATCAAAAACGGAATAAACAGCTAAAATAATAACATTTTATGTTGCATGTAAATGTATGAGAGGGGGGTACATATGGAAGTCTTGCTGATATTTCAAATGTTGTTGTTTCAATTTCCCATAGACTTTATACATGGACTGATTTTGGTATGGTGTAAAATAGACAAAAATGGACAAGGATGTATATTAATCTTGTTAATTAGTGTTAATTAATATTAAAATTTCAAAAAATTGACAAAGGTGCTTGTTCCAATTTTTGTCTATAGTGTTCTCTACTTGATATGAATGCCCTACACTTGCACAAGCTGCCCACTAATTACCGTGGGAAACAAGCTTGCGGTTTTGATGCTAGATGCGATAATGCATAGTGCAACGCCCTATTCACTACCGTGTTGATATTGATGATTAACCACTAAAACGGCAGTTTTTTGCACGTGTCTTGGGAAAGAAATGGATTTCAAAGCTGAAATTTCAGGAAGACAATGAGAAAAATACTGCCATTCATCTGATATCAAAATTCATACTACTTTCGGTTAAATCAGGGGGGTCTCAAATACGATTGGAACAAGCACCTTTAAATACCTATATTTTGTGTATAAATTTTGTTCTCAAGTTGTAGATTATCTATAAGATTGGTTTTCATTTTTTATATGGTTTCAAAGGTATTGGATTTGAAAAAATGATTTCATTAGTGCTTAGTTAATAAGGCCAAAAAAAAAGTTTGCTTGTCCACAACTGTGCACTGTCCACAATTAAGAAATTGGGTCCGTCGGTCAGGAATTTTTTTTTCTTTTCCCCTCTTCTATTTTCAGGTACCAAATTCTTAAAATATGACGTTTTCATCTATACAATACTCAAATATTCTGCGACAACAGACATACACAACAGAGACAAATTCGGGCTTGCCGATCATTTTTAGCAGCTCCAATCTCTCGGTTGGGTAGGTGGTTGAACATGGTCCACTTTCTGATATGTCAATGGCAATGCCCTTCAAGTGAAGACTGGCAGCTTCAACATGAAGTGATTCATACAGTTCTTGAAGAGATTGATCCATGTTGAAGCTGCCGATCTTAATACTCAGCAGAGTTTTTGAGCCAAATTTCACTTGGACCGCCAATGCAATATGGAAGTTGCCATTTTGAAAGTCAAACTAAAACACTGGGTGATTTGCGCAGAATAAAATTAGCCCTGTCAAACATGTTGAAACAAAATAACCTATGGCTATTTTTCACAAATATATACAAATAAGCATTTGTAAAATAATTATAAAGGATAAAAATGTCATTCACTACTGGTTTATCGGTTTACTTTTATTTTACACGGCGAATTTTACTAGTGATATTGTGTATTTTTGTACATTTGAAACATGTTAAAATACAGTCGCATTACTAGAACGTGCAGTTGTATTTGTTCCCAACATCATTCGAAAGTCAGAGAGATGTGGCACTGGGGAGGTGAGACATTCTCAGATGGAGGGCATTTGGCACGATTGGGAAGCTTTTCTCTTCATGTTGACATTTTTTCAGACGGGCAGTTTGTAAATTTCAAGGGTAAAAATTTAAAAAAAAAATTAAAAATCTACTGTCACAGTGCAAATGACGGTCGGTCGGAAGTGGATAAGTCACAGGGCAAATGACGGTCGGTCGGAAATGGATAAGCAAACAATTTTTTTCCCTAATGCTACTTATCAATAATTATTTGATTTTTTTCTAGAAACACTAGGAAGCCAACCTTAATAATTATTTAAAGAAAGAACTACACCTTCAATCTCAACAAATAAAGGGTCATATGAAAGAGAATTTTTTGCTAGATTTTGATATTAAAGTGTTTCTATTTTAAGTTATGTGTTTTTATTTTTTTTCAAAAATGAAAAATTAAAAAAAAGTTAAACACTTTATTAGCTAAATCCAACAAGAGAATTTACATAGTTCGGTTAAAAACTACTTTCCTAAAGGGTGGATACCACAGGACCTTCCCTATTAGCTAGAAATAATTATTACTCCAAAAATTAAGGAAATTAAGAAAACAGAGGGTGAGGTGGCCGAGTGGTCTAAGGCGCTGAACTTTCGGCAGAGTATAAGATCGATCAAGCGGCCCTGGTTCGAGCCCCGCAAGAGTCGGGTTTCTTGGTCATACTCAAATAGTTCCTATAAGGTCAGAAATTGCATAATTGCACAGCAGCGTGATTATGGAATTTCTCACTCCCACCCATTGCGTAAAATGTGCAGGTGTATGCAGTGAGTGTCCGGCGCCTCATGGTTCGGAGAGTCATTTAAAGCTGTTGGTCCCGTGTATCAGGGGAGTCATTCCTGAACATGTAAAAAGTTGCAGACCTTATCGAAAAGAGTAGGGGACCATCCCGGGTCTGTTACCTGCACACATTACTCTAGGTACCAGGGTCCCTTCCAACCCGAACTAGGCCAGCGTGGAAGGGTAGGCCGAAATCCAGCATGGAAACATGTTGAGGCTTTCGTCCAACAGTGGACGGACATAGGCTAAATGATGAATGATGAAGAAAACAGGAGAAATGAAACTATAATCCTACCGTAAGATGTGATAATATCAAGATCTTTTCTACCGTGATATTTTAAAAACATGAATGGCCGGTATTCACAAAAGCGGGTTAACTTTAACCCAGGTTTAAACAGGGTTTAACCCACGATCATGGGTTAAATTCATGTTATTCTCTATGGGATATTTAAGCCAGGGTTAAAATTAACACTGGGTTAAAGTTAACCCGCTTTTGTGAATACCGGCCATTAAGTTTTAAAATAAGCACTGAAACTGAGCTCTAAAGATTATTAAACCCATAATAAATTGTCATATGAATGCAAGATGATTGTGAGTGCAATAGCTGCCATTTGTCAAATTCCCATTAAGCATACTATTATGCCAAGCCTTTGGTCAGTGGCTCTTGAAATGATTCTTTGAGCGACTAGTCACCTGAAGAACCATTTCAAGAGCCACTGACTCAAGGAAAGGTAAATTGAGAGTTATCCTAATACATTTCAGCATGCAAATGTGTCACATGACAGCATGCAAATGTGTCACATGGCAGCCATTGCATGTACGACCTACTTGCACTCAGGTGAGGAAATATCTTAAACACCCACTTATGCCGTTTACTCACGGCGCGGCGCGTCACGTTAATTTTGCCCATTGGATTACACGCTTTATTCCGTTATGCACGTTATGCATGCATGACGGAATAAAGCGTGTAATCCAATGGGCAAAAATGACGTGACGCGCCGCGCCGCGCCGTGAGTAAACGGCACAAGCCGTTCAAAACACATGGATGTTTTTTATCAACTATGAGCGGGCAGCACCATGTTGATATATGATAAATGTCACATGGGTTTCGGTGTTTACAGCTCTGGAGTGTGGAATTAAAAAATACTTGCAGTTTCCTTGGTGCCTTGAATGACGTAAAACCATTCAAATGAGGCAATAGTCATGCAAGTTTTCCTTCACTTGAAGTGCTAAAATAGAACATACCCTTGAATAACCTGGTTAGGATTTCCATTTGATTCCCTTCCTGAAGAGTTCATACTCTGTAACCATTTTAAAGTCGTCACTTTGAAATTGGTGACTCTGTTTCCCTTTCTGAACTCTCTCTCTCTTTTCTCCTCTGTCAGTTACCATTACCTCTTTCTATTTCCTTCTTTCTCTTGCTTCTTTCTCTTCCTCTCCTTTTCTCTATTCTCTTCACTCTTCTCACTCCTCTTTCTCCTTCCTCTTCCCCTCTCTTCTCTATCTTTCCTACACTTGCTGACAGATGTAGAATTAGTCCTATAGTAAAGGTAAAGGGGACTGACGTAGATAGGAAATGAGTGCCCACCCCATCTTCTTTAAAGCATTTGCGAAAGAATTTGAACAAATTTAGGTGGTTAGAGGATAGGTTCTATAATCTGCTTTTTTATGCACTTCACTTACAGAAGTGAAAACCTGATTACTTTCTGTATTCTTACATGGCTTTTTTCTTTTGCCAGCCTTTCTTTGTAGCATATAATGCTGTTACTCCAAGGACAGCATGGGTTGCATTGCCTTACAAACCAAAAATGTGATGATTGATGATTACTGACTGATTGGTGATGATTAATTGATATTGACTGCTGCTGATGAATGATTAATTGAACCCCCGCTGACTGACTGATGACGGACTGATTAGATTGATTGATTGATTGAACAATACCACAGGCCTTTGCTCTCAAAACTTGAGACTGAACATTTGGACGTTAATTTACATGATTTTTGTGGTGCTTTATTCACTAAACAAAACACATGAATTCTGGGGAACACTTGCATTTTGCAGAATAATTATAATGTAAAGAATTGTCAAATATTGAGCAACATTTTTTGCAGCAACTCTTATGTGAATTGAATACTATTGTGATATTCATGATAAAAATTGCTTGTTGAGAAATTTAAAAACGTTTCTGCAGTATGTTGATGGCATGTAAGTTAATAATCGTTTTAAAATAGTACTCGTAAATGTTGATTTCTACAGCTCCGTTTTGGTTGATGTTTATGATTCATCAGACATGTTTGCCATAGCAACATCACTTTGCCACATGATCAATCAAACTTCCCACAAGAAGAGAAGAGTCCCCCGGGGCTCATCCTAGGTCCCACACCACCAAGTCAACCAACACATGTTCCAAGTTCTGTGTCTTGGAATGCAAGCATTGCTGACTGGCCATGTTGCCGGAGAACCCCCACACGACGCCGACAATACAGGAACATCTAAGGTATAGGGTTTAATTAGATGACAGTAACTGTCACTTAATTTTTGGTTTACACAATAAAATATATCCTCATTTTTTCCCCCATCTATTTTGGTAATTTGTTTGTACTGAAATTTAACGTTCTTGATCCACAACCTGAAAGTGATTGCCTGTCTTACTTTTAAATGAGGTTTTATAGCATCTGACCTAGCCTAGTATTTTTGTGGTCCCGGGCCTCACGCAGGATTTATTTGGGGGGTTGCGGATCTTTGAAAAAGTGGACTTTTTTCCCTCGAAAAAGTGGACTTTTTTGGGGAAAGTGGGACCTAACCCCCCCTTTGAAATGGTCCTTTTTCAGACTTTTTTGAACATTTTAAATCACAGACAACCTTGGATTTTCTTGTCAAATTTCTCTCTTAATTTTGGACCTTTTTATCAAACTTCAGCAAGTGGACCTTTTTCCCGTTTAATGGAAATTTTTTGGGGTGCAGCACCACCGCACCCCCCCCCCCCCCCACACACCCACCCACACACCGATACAGGCCGTTTGTGGTCTTGTTGTGAGAGCACAGGCAATTTCTGAGGATACAAATTTCCTTACATTTCAGAATTTTAAGAAATTCAAAAGGCCAAGTCTTGAACTTGCCTGTTGTCCTGATTGGCCTCAGAGGGAGCATGCTTGATTTCATATCATGCATGACAGAAGATGCGATTCATTTTCAGCCTATTCAGTTTCAGGTGGTTATTTAGTGTATGGTAAGCTTCACTCCTCTACCAACCCTGGCTTTGTTGCTGATCGGTACAGGAGCACCAGCTCGTAATATGTTGGAATGTTGCGCCGACTATAGCCGTCCGGACCAATGGCAACATGGGTTTGGGTTTTTTTAACACTTGCAAGCGCTGCCCTATCAATATTCATCCTTGGTCTACGAGAACCAAGTAGTTAAAATTTCAAAACAATAGAAATCATATCAAAAATATATCGGTCTGATCACTATGAGTTACAATATACTCATCCCCCAAGGACACAGTTTCAGTGGGTTGTACTTTGTACATACATTGACAGAACTTACCTTGTGTTATCTGGGTATCAAATATCATCCCCAAGACCAGGGGTGTATTTTCTAAAATACATTTGGTGAATTAAAGCTACTGAACTGTGCCAAGGGAATTGAGATTTTGACTAGCTCATAGTGATGCATCTGCTAGGAAAGCGATGGATACCTTTCAGACTCTAACACCTATAGATGAAATCTATCGCTCCTCTACCAACCCTGATTGTTAGCTTAATTTGTAAGAACACCGTTCTAGTAATACGGAGGTTGCCGGTTTGAGTCCCGGCCAAGCGCATATGTTTTTTTTTTAATGCATGTGTGCTGGCCACTCTTGGTTGTTGGTTCTCAAGGGAAATTATTAAAAAATATTTCATAAGCAAATCACTTTTCTATGCACTTTTTATCTGCATGTTACTTTTTTTTGGCAACCCTGAATTGCAACAACATAGGGACATTTCGTAATCATGTACGCATCATAATAATCAATGTACAATAGCTGATGTCATGCGTTTGTTCTATCACAATCCCTTCATTTCCCCTAATCCGCACCTGGAACTCGGAACTGTCTGATAACAAGTGACCGATTAGTGCCGTTGACAAGGAACGAATTTGATTGTACCAGAAGAAATTTACTCCTTGTAATATTGAAGTACCGTAATCATTTGTTGCAAACAAAGTTCATGGATGCTTCAAAACTTGTTTGTAGACTAATTCACTTTCACCTTAAATTATCTGACACGTATTCTCGATATGCACAGATATCTATATGAAACTTTATTTAAAATATGAATATATTTGATTTTCATGTTTTGATATTAAGATGGAAGTGGACATTTACTGTTTTTTGTCCCTGAATTGTTTAAATGTGCATGTTCCAATTGGTCTATGGGACCCCCTGATTTACCCGGAAGTAGTATCGAATTTTGATATGAGATGAAGCCGTATTTTGCTTATTATACTTCCTTAATTTGAGCCCTCAATGCAATGTTCATTCAAAATTAAACAAAAAACTGCCATTTATGGTTACCACCAATATTGTAGAGTATTTAATAGGGTTTTGCCAATATGCATTATTGCTTCTACATCACAACGCAAGTTTGTTTCCCACGGTACTTGATGGAGTGTATGTGCAATTTCCAGGTCTCATATCTATCAAGTAGAGACCTAAAAGAGGCATAATCAAACAAGCACATTTAAATTGAATGCTTCCTCACCCACCCCCCCCCCAACAATTTAACAATTCCTATTAACTCACAGTGCTAGTAGAGCTCCAATTGTTTGGAAGTCGGTGGGGTTGTCACTGAAGTGTATCATCTATGAATGAAAAATCTCTCGAAAATCAATAAAAATCCTAGTTTGCTATTAACCATTGTTTTTTCATATTCTGAATTTCTTGCAGAGTTTTTTTAGCATGAGCTATTTGGTCGTTCGCGACAAGAAATGTTAAACTCAGGAGCCGTGAGGCCTTGATCAGGCTCAGCTAACGGCGTTTATTGGCTGGACCCCCTGTCAAAACAGTAAAATGTTGTCTGCTAGTTTAATATTCCTCTGTGCTTAACACTTAACTGCATAGGGTCTGTTGCACTTCTGTTCGTGGCATGGGGGGGGCTCCTAGAGACCCATTCATTTATATAACCACTTTTCTAAAGATTTTTATATGAAATCCCCCACATGTTTTAGAAGGATTCAAGACATTAACACTAAAGAAAATAAAAACTGAAAAAATTGTTCAGTAAGAAAACTATGGGCAAACATTGATTTTAATGTTGGGGGGCATCAAAATTTTCTCAAAAGACACTAATTCATTTCTGCGTTTTCTACGGCATTGATTCACCCAAACTTTGCCTTGATTGCTTTAATTGGTGACGAATGAACTATATTTACCAATATTAGCACAAAGAAAGATGTTCTCATGCCATTTTATATTTTTAGGTTTACTTGTATAATTATTTACCATAGGTTCCTACAATAAACCACTGATGTGTATAAAATATGTTACCAATGGCCTACTATATTTTCAAGAATATTTTTGATTAATTATTTACTTTATGTTACTAGGTGTATGCATTATGAACATACACACTTCATCATAGTTTTGGGCATATTTGTTTTTAATTGAAATTTTAAAAATATTATTTGCTCAATTTTATTTGAGAAAAAGATTTCTCATGGGAAAGCACTTTGTTTTACTATAAAAGAGAGAAAAGGGGAATACCCCGAGTTTGTTTTGCAAGCTGCTCCTGTTTAGATTGCCCAATAGGGGAAGTGTGGGGAATTCCCCCAAGGATGCTAAACCTAGGAAAACTTGTTTATGTTTTGAGATCAAAAACATTGCAGAACCTAGGGAATTCCCCCACAAAGTTATATATATGAAGTGATGTAAATCGGGTGATGAATTCTGATTGGTCAGCTAGTGTGAGGTTGGTTTAGCATGAGAAATGAGGTAATGATAATGTTTAGAAAAGGGGAATCTTCTGGAGTAGTTAATACTATAACTGGAAGGACTCTCGGCCAGCAGTTGAAATCAGGAGCTGAACTTGAGAGCTCGGAGCTATACAGTATATTATAGCTAGTTTTACTATCAATATGTGGTAGATTTGAGTTCTACATCTAGTGCCAGAATTTAATATTTTGGATGCCGCCGGAGCTTGCTGTAGCTAAAATTGTCTGCTGTCGTCTTTTTAAGCCAAAGGCTTCAGTGTTTGGAATCAATAAAAGGGGATTTCCAGTTTGTGGTCCTAATGAGGACATTAGCGGGGACAGACTGATGTGGTAAATAACCTGCGAGTTTAATGTGGACCATTTGTCGTCGAGGGAGGAAACCCCGTCGGTCTGAAACTGCTGGACCAAGATTACCTTCAGGGAATGAGAGAAGATTCCCTTGGAATTATTACTGAGTTTTGTGATGAACTTGTGCGCTGTCAGTTTGGAGTCTGCGTGAGAGACCCTAAGCAAGTGAACTGCAAACGCCTCTTTTGTCTTTGAAAACTATTAAGTATGTTAAAAATAAATTGGTTGTAATGGTGTAATTTGATTTATGTAATGTTGTAACATACCAAATCTCTGAAAACCAATTACAAATCATTAAAATCTGTTATATTATATAAAATTTAAGATCACTTTTGCACAAGGCTCAGTTGTTTGTGTTAGAAAGGTTATTTCTGCCCTTTGACGCCTAAGAGACGTCATAACAACAGTAACTCTAAAAGATTTTTCATTTTTGTCATGGGCAATTCCGTTAGTGCATAAGGGGGGCCTTCCTAGGGGACCCATGCTAATTAACGCAAAAAAACGACATTGATGGAGTTGAATTTTTGCCCAATGCAACTAAAAGTTTGACAATGACAAAAAATATAAACCCAACAATTTGCGGTGTTAAAAACGCTGACTGATAAACAAAAAATGGGCCCCCTAGGAGCCTCCCCCTTATGCAGGTAAGTGTTAAAGAGGGACTGTGGAGTTAAAAAATTAAGGTTCATGGTAAATATGGATGTATTAGACCAAACCAGAAGGCTTGAGCATCAGACGAAATATTACGTGTGGGTTGGTGTGGTATCCCGTAGGATTTTAATGCTAAACTGAATTTGTTGCTGTTTGGTTTCAAAGGACCTAAACTGTCAGAGAAAAGGGATGGGGTGCAATTTCCTTAATGATGCCCCCTTCTTCAAGGGGGAAAGTTAGTAGGGGAAAAATTTAAAATCGAGTCAAATTGTGTTTTAATGTACAACTAAACGCGTTCGTCTCGTCATAAGGATTAGGAAAAAAGTATATATTTGCCTAGGGTCCCAACCTTTAGTTGAAAGGTGGTATAGTCCCATAATGTTCAAGGTCACTCTGGGGGGTAAATGCTTCGATGTGTTGAAAGTGGTGTCAATTGATTCCGTGTGTCATATGAAAGCAGAAAATGCATTTTATTGATCTTTTGCTATCCACCCATTGCGACATCCAGGAAAGTTTTGGTGACCCCCACACATAGTAGACCTTGCGGACATTTTGTTTTGTAATTAGCCATCCAAATGTCACCCACTGTAAAATAAAAAATTTTGGCATCCTGTGAGGGAAAATACAAACAACTATCACCAGTTTTCAACAAAAATCTGAGCATTGGTAAAATTTTACCCCAGGCATGACCTTGACCATTATGGGGCTGTAGCGCTTTAACTAAAGGTCGGAACCTAGGCAAATATAACCCCTTTTTTTGTTTCTAATCCTTTATAAGGAGACGAAACATGTAATGTACATTAAAACACAAAATTGACGAGATTTTTTTTTTTAAATTTTTCCCTGTAGAAAGTTCCCCCTGAGGAAGGGGGCAGCAGTCAGAAAATTTGACCCCATCATTTTCGACTGTCTGGTCATATGGTGAAAAACGCACCAGAAAATCAACTTAGCACCAAAATCCTAGGGGAATTGTTTCATTGACTACGAACCCACCACTAATAGGTATAGGAGTATACCTGATGTTATGTTCATAATTTATGTTGACTTGCCGCCCACCTTGATTGCCTGTCGGGTTTGTGTGTTTTCGTGACATAATTCATTGTGGTGTTTGGGCATCCTTTTTGAAAAAGCATGCAGGGCATTTACTTCACACAATGCAATTGCTATGTGGAAATCCTGTTGGTATGTTTATTGATATGATAGGTGCCAGGTAGACTACAACACTACCATATCGAATTGTGGGAAGTACTGACTGCATGCGTGTCAAAAAGCATGTCCAAACACACACTGAATTGTGAGCACTAGCCCTAAGGGCTGAAGGCAAGCCGGGCAGGAAAGTCAACCTAAAATGATGAACATGACATCAGTTCTCCTACAACCCGATATCCTCTGATGATCAGGGACTTATGGTTTGGCCCATACACAACCATATCTTACTATGAAACCCTCTTAATTTTGCTTTGGGGGAAGCACCCGGCTTAAATGGGGATTGTCAATGATAGAATCCTAGCTGAAACAGTTTCCCCAAGATTAGTGTAAACAAGCTTTAATCGATTGAACAATATCAAAAATACAACAGAGGGGGTCAAGGGTAATCGTTTTGAGAAACAAGTCATCCAAAAGGACCTGTTTTTAAAGCTTTTTTAGCCTAAAATTTGTTACACAAGTATATGGAAAATTCACTGTAGTGATTAACAAGTTTTGAATTGTTACAAAAAAATCGTTCCGATAATTTTTTTTTAAATTGACAAAAAGGTGCGGCATTTATAAAAGCTTTCGGTAATAGAGAAAACTATAGGGGTCACGGTTTATTTTTTTCTGTGTATTTCAATACTAAGGAAACACGTTTTGTGTGATTCAAAATAAAATTTGCCATCATTACGGTGTGCGTGCCAACGCGTCGTATATATACGCCATGCAGACCGTTGTCTGTACAAGTCCGAATATGCGTTATTCAAGCCATAAGTATACAGGAGTATTAGGCTATATTTAGGCCTAGTAGCCCCAAAAACAACACGAGTCTGTGAGAAATTCCAATTTTTAAAGTGCATTAGGCCTACGGTTACACCAATAATAACGTTTATTTTTTAACAAGATGGTTTGGAATTCTGTTTCTTTCTGATGAATGAAAGTTTTGATTATTTTCTTTCCTTTCTCTTGTCTTCTTTATTTGTTAGTTTTTGATAATTAGGCTTTAGAGAAAACTTCGCACTTCTTCCGTATCTTCAGTATGCCTTTAAAAATCGCATTAATAAAAATTTGATACACTAATATTACCCGT
This sequence comes from Ophioderma brevispina, assembly GCA_023653785.1. Classification (NCBI taxonomy): domain Eukaryota; kingdom Metazoa; phylum Echinodermata; class Ophiuroidea; order Amphilepidida; family Ophiodermatidae; genus Ophioderma; species Ophioderma brevispina. Next base: position 70,702 of record JAMKCH010056007.1, read on the forward strand.
TTCGTAGATTTTCGTTTTGCGATGTATGCGTAGGCCTGTATCTATTGTTTATTCTAGTTCTTAGGTTAAAACCCCCCTCTTTCTCATTTTTAAAATTAAACGATAATTCCATCTTTCTCTTACCTTATATGGAACCACAATTTGATTTAGGGAGAAGGGGGTCATCATTTCTTTGAATGGGGGGAGGGGTGGCGTATAGGCCCCCTAGTCAGATGTGATCAAGATATCATCCCCCATATGATATAGAATATTGGCAGTCTCAAAGGCATTAGATTTGCAGCTGACAGAAAGGCACCACACTGACAGATGACATTGAACACCAGGTCTATGTAGCTTGTAGGCTACAGGTGGTGTTGGGAAGAAAACAGAATACTGTGAAACTTAAAAACTTTTGAGGAGAATTTGACAAATTGAAATTAAGATTCATGACCTGCCTTATGCCCCTCAGTTACAGTTTCATGATGTACCATAGTGAGCCCTACCGGTAAATGAAATGTTAGAAGAAAGTATGCACAAAGACTTTAGGGTGGGTCTGGGACATGTCTAAGCCGTACAGTAATTACATAACAAACGGGGGGGCAGCTCATTTGTCTAGCTTTAGCGCTAAATGGAATGTGGCACAATGAGTACGCTACACTGCAACAAAAAATAACTTAGACGCTTGTCGTCGCATCCAGAAGTGCGCATGCAAAAATTGTCCTTTGGCACACGATCAAATTTGAGCGCATACGGGGCGCATGGACCATCCAACTTAAGGTAAAAAAGTGGCGTTGTCTAACATACATGCACATCAAGATGGTGTTTTGAACCAAACCACATAATGAACATTTGCATTGTGGCCTTATATTGCTACTATACAAAACAATGGTTTTTTTTTTTTTTTTTTTTTTTAGTGACTTCGGGATAAGTGTTCAAGAAGTTTAAGAACCACAAAAACATTTCATGATTCATTCTAAAAAATTTACGAGTACTAATTTTGTGGTTAAAATGAGTGTAAAAGATAGGTCAGGGTTCTTTCTGTGTTAAGAATGGGCTCTGTTGTTAGGTCGGTGAGCAATTAGCCCAAAACAAGGCTGATTATATTCGTGACAAAACGAAAAAAAAAAAACCCCAGGGCCCATTGCACCGGATTGGATTACCGCTTAGTCCGTTCACACATTTTATACTATGAGGAAAATAAAGCAGTAACTCCAATGGGTGCAATGGGGCCTGTTCGTTTCGTCGGAAAGAAAAGCCCCCAAAAAGGGGGTACACAGCGGTGAACTACAATTCTTCAACCTCTGACCTGAAAGACCAGACACCATGTAAAAGATTAGTGGGAGTTCGCCAGTTTCATATCTACGTGACCCTCAAAAGACGCGGAGATGCTGGTATCATTGATGTAGAATCGCTATTCACATCTGTCCCTCAGAAGTAAAGCCATGGGACCTTACCATGGACCGTATCAAGGATGATGCGGACACTGTTGACAGGACATCCCTCCACATCGCTGATGTGAAATGGATGTTGGAGTTTGTTGGACCAACACGTTCTGTTTGAAGGTAGACTATAATCCAAACTGATGGGCTAACAATTTGTTCTTCCCTTTCCACACTGGTAGCTAACCCTATTATGGAGTTAACTTTGAAGCCCTACCTAATCCACCGCGCATGTGGAAACGTTATGTGGACGACACTTTCTGTGTTATAGATTGAGACCATGTAACTCTTTCCTTTGACGCCCCTCACAGTCTTCGCAAGGATGTCATTACATTCACTTCGTGAAGAGGAGACCAAAGACAGTCACATTCATTGATGTTTTGGTGTAAGAGAAAAAACCTGACCTTACTTTTGACATGACTGTCTATTGAACCTCCCAGTAAAGTGGGTTCCCGCATTCACACTAAAGGACTCTGGTACCTGAGTGTGAGTTTCGCAACTATTTACGTGCTCGGGATGATTACACTGATTGTACGGGACCAACAGCTTTCAGATCACCAAACCATGAGGCGCCAGGTGGTTACCCGGGCACCCATTGCTTACACCTGCACATACCTACGCAATGGGTGGGAGCGAGGAACATTCCATAAATCACTCTTATGCAATATGCAATGTCGCCCTCTAGGATACTATTGAACGTATGACAAGAAACTCGACTCCCAGGCGGGGCTCGAACAAGAAGGCCCGTCGGTCGATGTTACCCCTGCGACGGTTGTCAGCGCCTTGGGACGCTCGGGCACCTCGCCCTCATTGACTGGGAAAAGACAGGACACTAATTGGACTGAAAGGAAACTCATATAAGATTTGACCATCAAGACTACCCGTAAAAAAACCACTTCAATAGGGACAAAGAGAGAAATTTTTTGTTTTTCCCCCTTTTCCGAATGGGTAGAATACTCTAAGGCTGCCTCTGACCAATGAACCAGAAACTTGAAAATGCTTTTGGGGGTATCCTTTGATCTTACTTGTTGTTTTCTTCCCCTTTATTTCCTGGTTTGATTATAAAGCACAAAATCATGACTGGTTAGTGTTCTGATGAGGCATTCGCTAGAGTGTCAAGAGGTCAGGCCTTCAATTTGGATGTCTCTAGTGAAAGATTATTAGGTCGTTCGATAGGAAAGACCTTATGGCAGCATGATTCTTGTGTCAGTCTGTGTGTCAGACTTTTGGTATACACACTTGGATAAAATGTTGTCTAGCATTTTAGTGCAGTGATGATCAAGTTCATACTTTGTATGCTTATACATTGAGACAAGGGGTCTTATGTGGGGTCACAGATGAGGTCAAAGGTTATTTGGAGGTCACTTAGGGTCATTATATCTTGTGCTTGTGGTATACACTTTTGGTTAAAATGTTGTCTAATCTTAGTGGAGTGATGGATCAAGTTCATATTTGGTATGCTTATACATTGAGGCAAGGGGTCTTATGTGGGGTCATAGATGAGGAGGGCAAAGATCATTCTGGGGTCACCTAGGGTCTTTGACCACACAACGAGCTTGAATAAATTAGAGCGCGGACTGTTGGTAGGGTTATTGCCAGTTTGTTTACAAATTAACCTAAACCTCATGCTCTGAAATAAAGGCAAAATAGAAAACGTCACCAAAGTGACTATTATTTTTAGAAATATGTATTTATTTGTTCACAGGAAATCGTGGTTATGTAAATAATATATATTTTTATTACAATTTCAATAAACAATCCTCATATTACCATGTTTTAATCAAAATGAATGAAGCGGACAACAAACCTAAATCAAATAAATTCATTCAGGAAAGTGTTGCCAATTTTGGTGCCCATGAAGCCAGTTTTTGGGCACCAAAATAGAGAACACTTTCCTGAATGAATTTGCTGAATTCAGTGATTTTTTTTGTTTTGTGGTCAATGCTTCAGTTATGTAACGAAACAACAAGGTCTGAAACACGCTAAAACTTACAGAATTGTTTAGTTACTCTTATCAAACCCGCCAAATCATACGTGGACTCTCAGTTTTTCTTTTTACTTGACACTTCGGAAAGGGATTTTAGTGTACGATTGTTGGTAATGTGTTAGCAAACGGCAACGTTGAAATTTAAGATGGCGATGACCTGGCAGCAGAAGACAGCAGCGTAAAGGCTATCAATCAAAAATTCCACCTTTTGCGGCAATTTCGACATAACACCCTCGCCTGTTTTTTGTTCCGACGATATTCCGCTACCTTCCTGTAAGGTTAGTTTCATGTAAAATGTTGAGTGTTACGCTCAGTTATGGTTGATGTTTTTAATGATGCCTCAGAACATGTTTGGGGCCATCTCCGCTCACTTTGCCACAGTTATCCATCAACCCAAACAATAAAGATAAGAGTTCCCCCCCGGGCTCAAATCCCTTAGGTCCTTCCCACAAGTCACACATTTTTTCCCAAGTTCCTGTGTCCCTTTTGGAATTTGCACGCATTGGGCTGAACTGCCCAATGTTTTGCAGATAACCCACAGACAGGCCTACAATACGGAAACAATTCTAAGGTAGATGTTTTTACTATACTATAGACAGGACTGTACAACTTCTTTATTTTTGGGTTTTACCAATCAAAATATCCTCATTTCCCCCACCTATTCTGGTAATATGTTTTTTTTTGTACTGAAATTTTAACTTCCTGTGGATTCCACAACCTTAAGTGAAATTCCTGATCCCTTACTTTTAAAAAATGAGGTATTAATAGCAGCTTGAAACAATCAGCCTATGTAATGTTTGTGGTCAGGGCCCGTACGCCAGGATTTATTTTTTTTGGGGAGTCGGATCTTTGAAAAGTGACTTTTTTCCTCGAAACGCTGGACCTTTTTTGGGAAAGTGGACCTAACCCCCTTTGAATTGTCCTTTTTTCAGACTTTTTTGAACATTTTTATTTTTTTTTTAAAAGGGTTTTTTCGTGTTTTTTTGTATTTTTCTCTTAATTTTGGACCCTTTTTAAAACATTCAGCAAAAGTGGGAAACCCTTTTTCCCCGCCTTTTTTAACTGGAATTTTTTTTGGGGGGGTCGCCCCCCCCGCACCCACCCCCCCCCCACCCCCCCCCCCCCCGCCCCCCCACAACACACAACCCAACAAAACAGCCATACAGCCTGGTTTGGTGGTCCCCTTGTTGTGAAAACACAGGACCAATTTCTGAGGATACAAAATTTCCTTTAAATTTTTCAGAAAATATTGTTAGAATCAGCAACGGCAGTCTGAACTTGCCCTGTTGTCCTGAATTGGGCCCTCATAGGGAACATGCTTGAAATTCTCATATCATGATGACGAGAATGCCGATTCTTTTCAGCTTCTTCAGTTCAAGTGTGCTTTAATGGTAATGGTAAGCTCACTCCTACTACCAACCCTGGCCGTGTTAGCTGCTTCGTAGGACACCATGGCTCGTAATATTTGGATGTTCCGACTATAGTCAGTCCGGCCAAGGCACATGGTTTTGTTTTGGGTTTTTTTTTAACACTTTTGGCAAGCGCTGGCCCATATCAAAATATTCATCCTTGTCTACCTAGGAGAACTAGTAGTTTAAATTTCCAAACAATATAAAATCCAATTCCAAAATATGCGTCTGATCCACTAATGAGTTTTTACATATGCCACCCCCAAAGCCCAAAAAACAGTTTTCAGGGGTTGTAACTTGTACAATCATTAACATGAACTTACCTTGTGTGGAATCTTGGGGGTAATCATATTCATCCCCAAACCATGGGTTGGGGTACACACTTTTCTAATAACATTGGTGAACATGTAAAAGCTACACTTCACTGTTGCCCAAGGGGGGGAATTGAGAAATTTTCTAGCTCATCGTGGATGCCTATCTGCAGAAAGCGATGGATACCTTTCAGACCTAAAACCCTATAGATGAAATCTCATCGCTCCTCTACCACCCTGGATTTGTTTATCTTAAGTGGTAAAACACCGTTGCTATTAATCCGGAGGTGCCGGTTTTGAGTCCCTGCCAGCCGCACTATTTTTTTTTTTAATGCTTGTGCTGGCCATCGTCTTGGTTGTTGGTTCTCAAGGGAACTTTAAAAAAAATCTTCAAGCAGCACTTTTTCAGGCAACTTTTTTAATTGCCATGTTTTCTTTTTTTTGTTGGCAACCCTGAATTGCAACACCATAGGAACCATATTTCTGTAATCAGTACGCCATCATAATAATCACTGTACAATATATAGCTGATGTCAATGCGTTTTGGGTTTATCACCATCCCTTCATTTCCCCTAATCGCACCCTGGAGACTCGGAAACTGTCTGATAAAAAGTGACAATTAACGTGCCTTGACAAGAACTGATTTGAATTGTACAGAAGAATGTGTTACTTTAACTTTCTATCCCCCCCCCCTTGTAAAAAATATTGGAAGTACCGTAATCATTTGTTTCAAACAAGTTGTCCTGGATGCATGCAAAACTTTTTTTTTGTAGACTTATTCAACTTTCACATTAAATGTCTGAACCCTTTATTCTAGATATCACACAATCTCTATTGAAACTTTCATTTTAAAATATTGATTATTTGGATTTTTCATGTTTTGTTTAAAAAAAGAAAAAACCTAAAAAATTAAAAATATTTTTTTTCCCTGAATTGTTTAAAGGTGGCAATTTTTCCAGATTGCCTCTGGGAACCCCTGATTTTTAACCCGGATAGTTATAGATTTGCATATTAGATAAAGGGTATTTTTCTAATTATCTTCCTGAAATTTGTAGCCCTCCAATTCATTTCTTCCAAAGAGTATAACAAAAACTGCCATTTTTAAATGGTTACCATCAATATGAGTATAGTGTTGAATAGGGTTTGCAATTGCCATTATTGCCTTCTACCATCAAAACGGCAAGTTGTTGTTTTCCCCACGGTTAAAACTTGATGGAGTTTTGCAATTTTTTTCCAGGCTCTCATTTATAATCAAGGTAGACATAAAATTAGGCTAATCCGAAACAAGCACATTTTAATTGAAGCTTTCCTCCACCCACCCCCCCCCAACAATTTTAACAATTACCTTTAATCACCGTGCTAGTAGAGTCATCCAATTGTTTGGAGTCTGGTGTGTCACTGCGTGATCATCTCTGAAAATGACAAATCTATTCGAAATATATAAAATCCTCATTTGCTATTAACCATTTTTTTCAAATTCTAAGTTTTCTTGAATTCTTGCAGAGTTAGCAATGATGCTTTATGGTCCTCGAAGAGAAAATGTTAAACTCAAAACTCCCAGGAGACTGTGCGGTGAGGACCTGGATCAGGCTCAGCTACTGCGGTTATTGGCAGTGGTACCCCCTGTTCAAACACAGGTAAATGTTGTTATGCATATTAATATTCTCTGTGCTTAACACTTAAACTGCATAAGGGGTTTTTGCACTTCTGTTAGTGCAATGGTGGGGCTCCTTAGCAGACCCATTCATTTATAACCACTTTCCTCACGGATGTTTTTATATGAAATTCCACCACATGTTTGAAGGATTCAAACATCAACAATAAAGAATAAAAACTGAAAAAATGTTGTTCATTCAGAAAACTATATGGGCAAAACATTGATTTTATTTGCTCAAATGTGCGAAAAAAGACACTATTCATTTTGCGTTTTCCTACGGCACTGAATTCACCAGAATACTTTTTTGTCTGATTCTTAAACTTGTGAAGATGAAACTATATTTGTAACCAATATAACTGATTTTTATAATTCAAACATTTTAATTTTATATTATTTTAGGTTTTAACTGTAGTAAAAAAAAAAACCAAATTTTTTACCATGGTTCCTAACGAATAAACCACTGATGTGTATATAACTATTAATGGTTACCAAGGGCCCCTACTACTATTTTTCCAAGAATTTTTTGCTTAATTTTTTACTTTATGTTTACTAGGTTATGCATTATGAAACTCAGAAAATCACAGTGTTTTATGGCTTCCATTTTCCTGATTGAACTTTTCAAAATATTATTTTCTCAATGTTAATTTGAGAAAAGATGTTTCCATGGGAAAAGCACTTTTGTTTTACTCATAAAGAGAGAAAAGGGGGAATCCCCTAGTTTGGTTTTTTTTGCAATCTGGCAACCTGTTTAGATTGCACCTGGGAAGTGTGGAATTCACCATGCTGCCTGAAAAACCCTTCTTTAAACTTGGTTTATGTTTTGAGATCACAAACATTGCAGAACCTAGGGAATTCCCCCCACATAATTTATTTAATGAAAGTGATGTAATTCGGGTGATGAATCTCGATTGGTCAGCTAGTGTAAGTTGTGTTTAAGCATGAGAATGATGTAAATGATTATTGTTTAAAAGGGAAATCTAATCTGTGAGGTAGTTAAATACTTCACTGGAAGGACTCCGGCCAGCAGTTGAAATAAGGAGCTGAACTAGAGCTCTGGGGCTATAACAGTAATATTAATAAGCTAGTTTTTACTCTACAAATAACTGGTTAGATTGGAAAAGTTTTCTACATCTGTGCCAGAATTTAATTTTTTGATGATGCCGCGGAGCTTGAATAGCTAAAATTGTCCTGCGGGTCGTCTTTTTAAGCCCAAATAGCTTTCCGTTTTTGGATCAAAAAGGGAATCCCAGTTTTGGCTCCTATATGAAGGCCCTAGCGACAGCGATGGTGGTTAATAGTACCTGGATTTTTAAAATATTGTGGACCATTTTTCCGTCGAGGGAACGCCCCCGCGTCTTGAAACTGGCTGACCAAGATTAACTTTATCAGGACTGAGAAGATTCCCTTGGAATTCTTACCGAGTTTTTTGTATGGACTTGTGCGCTGTCATTTGGAGTCCTTTCCGCTTGATGACATCAGCTCGTTGAACTGCCAACGCCCTTTGAAACATTAAGTCCAGTATCTAAATGTGTGTGTATTGTGTAATTTTTGATTTAATGTAATGTTTTGGGACCTAGCCAAAATTCTTGAACTAATTACAAATAAAATTAAATCTGTATATATTTATATTAATAAAATTGAAGATCATTGTGCACAAGGGCTCATTTGTTTGTGTTGAAGGTATTTTTCTGACTGACCTTTGACGCCTACGAGAAGTCATAACCGAAATTGGGGGGTCATCGTTCCTTGGGAATTTGAATTGATATAAAATTTGAAGCCTTTATTTGTTAAAATTTTTACACAACCACAAAGGGTGGGAAATAATTCACACACTTGTGCCAACATTTAAGGCCCTATCAAAGTTTGTAGTGTGTAATTCCTGTACAACCGTTGTAGTTTTGTTTTCAAGTTCGTACTCTTGTGTTGTGAGTACAGTCCCAATGGAGTTTGATCGAAGTTTCATAGGGCAAATACTTGGGAGAATTTTGATGAGCTGAGAAAGCCCTGAGTTAATGACACTAGCCAAGCCATTTCGGCGTGAGGCAAAAACTGCTATGAGAAGCAGAAATCTCAAAAAATATTTTATTGGAAAAGTTGTCCAGGGAAGATGTTTGGGGGATACCTTCCTGTTTGGTAATGGATTAGAAAGTTTTTTCTGGAAACGGCGCAGTTGATTGCGTTTCAAATTAAACGAAACTTGAAATGCCAATGGCCCATGGAAAAAAGAACATTGGCAAATTGATTAAGAAAGAAAAATTGCAATTGCCAACAAAAAGAAAAGGATTGGAAAATAAAAAGCAATGAACATGAAGACAAAAAGAGATGGAATTGCCGAAATTGAAAAAGACAACGAATTGGAAAAGGAAAGTTGCAAAATGAAATGAAACAAAAGGAAATGGAAATGGCAAATAAACAACACGATCTTGAAAGCTCAAACTAGAGTTAGAAATTGAACACAGGCTAGCTCATCCGACCTCTTCCAAGCCCTCTGGTTTGATGGCGCGGGGGAAAAATAAGTCGCCTGGTTCCATTCCCAAAATTTTCAGGAACAAGTAGACAAATACTTCTTACAACTTTGAGAAAATTGTAAATAGCTTGAAATGGCCCAGGGAGTCTTGGACCGTGTTGCTAAGTCAGTGTTCATTGGTAACCCGAGAACTATATTCGCCATGTCCATTAGACATATGTAGTGGATTATGATGAGTAAGCAGGCAGTGGTCAAGCATATGACTTGGTACCATAGGCCATATGACAAAAATTTCAGGTTCCTTTGGTCAGAAAAGGAGAACCAGCCCACGTTGAATTTGCCCGCGTGAAGGAACAAATGTTTGATCGCTGGCTTCTCTCAAAAAGAAGTCGGGCAAAAATTTTGGTCACTTAGGGAGTTGAATGTTAGTTGAATAGTTTTCAGAACAGTGTCTACATCCCAGAATATCAACACACATCTGGAAAATGAAAAACAAAATTGCAGTTTGCGTGAAGCAGCCGTAAGCCGGACGATTATGCATTAACAAAAACACAAATTTTAGTCATCTATACCCCTACCAAGAATTACTAGGGTAACAACAATCAACAATAAGTCGGGTTCTAACAAAGCGTCTCATGGTAGCAACCAGGAGGGAATCCAGTCCAGGTTTCCCCCCATGAAAAGGGGAGAAAGTAATGGTGCTAAACAAAAGCATGGGATGAGAACCCACTCACAGTGTTTCACTGCCCCTCACTGTAAATAAGCCAGGAACATACAAGTACAAGGTGTTTGGGAGATACATGGCTATCCCCCCACAAGGAGAAGCCAAAAGTGAGTCAAACCCCTATGTTGTGCAGTTACTTTGAGGTCAATGTTTCATTCTTCTGTTCACAACAAGATTTCCCCACCAAAGGAAATTGAACACGAAAAAAGTAGGGATTGACTTTAGCCCTTGTTGTTTTTGGGAGGGATTTTGTGTCACTTTTCTAGGGTTGTCGTTTAGATCCCGACAACCCATTAGAATCATGCGGGACAAGTGCTGCGCGCAGTCCATAATATTGGAAGATACACTTTCCATTTGAATATTGAGAGTTTCCCAAAGGACTAGTGGCAATTTGATTCAGGGATAGGTATGATTGTAATTGTGTCCCTCTAACACAAAATGAATTTGAAAATCAGACGTGGTTTCTGGAACTGTCTCACAATTGGGGATTATACCAAGAACCCCCATTTAAAGGGGTATCCATTGTTGTAGGGATGCTTTAGGCAGCGGTGGAAGTACTCCAATCCCAATAGTTTTTTCCTCCCAGGTGCCCCTGGTACAGTGGTTAAATTTGATGAGGAAAATAGACATTTTCCCCAGCATGTGCATTAACTAGGTCAATGACGCCCGAAAAGCCTCACAGGACACGTGAGCAGGTTGGATGAGTCAAATAACTCACACATATAGGAAAGAGTGTTTGAGGATGAACTTGGTCCACAATTTTAAGAGGTACCTTTTTCTCTCAAATTAGAGGAATTTTGGATGTCATCTTCCCTCTTCAGGAGACTAAATTCCCAGTAGTTTAAATCCCGCCCTGAGCACAAACAAAAGTGACAAGCGGTAAACATGAAAATCCCGCCGCTGAGCATGATAGACTTAGGGACTGTAAAGGAACCCCCTTTAAGCATGACAAGGCGTGGTAATGAGCAGCAAACAACGAACCCCGCAACTTACGAAATCAGGTGACACGGGCATTGTTCCGAACATGAACCGAGCAAATTCCTGTAATGTTTTCTAACAAACAAAATTGTGTCCTCTGAATAAATGGCGGCCACCCCATGCACTTGTAGATGCGAATGGAAGGGTCGTGCAATCCAATTGTAGTGCCCAGGTAATACCATGGGGAAGTGATCAGGCCATCCGCCCCATGATAGTCCTGCATGGACCATAGTGTGAAAAAAACAACATGACAAGAATGAGAGTCCCATTTTTTGGTTGGCCTACAACTCGAACAGATTGTCTGGAGTATTGTACAGACTTGATCCACACATTTCCCAAGGGTGGGCAGCCCAATCAGAAAATCCCCTACTGCTCCCATTGCAAACCAATACCAGCATTTGAAATGAGCCAATTTACGTAAGGGGTTTTTTTAAATAGAACTTTAAGTAGGACCAACTTCCCAAGAACCAAGTCAGGACTCATTAAAAAATTTTTAACACCATCATGGTGCCTTCCACAATTCCCGAGGCCTATAACTTGAGAATTTAAGGGCACAGGATTTAAATAGTGAAATCTCCTTAAAAAAGTTTTTTCCAACCCTAGTTAAAAACCTTCCAAAATCAATTCTGTCTGATCAAGGATCAAATTTCATGTCAAGGGTCCGGATTTGGTTCCAACAAGTCTGGACCCAGTTGGGATTTCCCAGTACATTCTCCACATACCCACCCATAATCCCCAGGGGGCCCTAAACGGTTAACCCACCACCAAACATTGAAACATGAATCAACCCTATTGTTTTGAATTTTGAAAGGTGATTGGGGATGAGGGAGTTCAATCATCCTGTTTTTGCTACCAGGGAATGCTGTAACAATAAGTCCATTAGGATTCACTGGTCCCATTTGGAAGTTTGGTGTTTTGGTCACAAGTATCGGGAAGAACACATTGAAATCTACTGAAAGAAAAGATGGTTGGTGTGAGATCCCTGATGTTAATTTGCTAGACTATGTGTCCTCCAATTTCAAGAACCACGGCGTCCCAAGAGCCACTGAACTTGGCCAAAGCAAAAATCTCAAACAGAGCCAGCAAAAATGAAAACATTGTATGACAAAGAATTCCGAAACAAGAGTATTCAGGCCGGGTGACAAAGTTCTGGGACTTTTATTCCCCAATACAAGGGCATCCTTTTGCAGCCAAGTATTCTGTAAACCAATATGAGAATTGGAGACAAAGTGGAGACCTTTGACTATTGGATCACACACAACCAGGTAGACGTAAAGTTCCGACAATATTAAATGATCACAAATATGCTCACAGAGTATAATGACAAGAAGAAATGAATAACGCCTGCAATGTTGTAAATGTTCATCCCAGAGTATGTGATGAGTTGTACAAATGATGACATCACAGAGTCAGAAACTGAAACAAAACGCTCAACTTTAACACAGAAAATGATTATGGTGTCAATGCAAAATTCTGCCATACTGGCCCAATTTAAAGAACAAGAACTTAGGCCATCTCCCAGAAGGTCAACAAGGTGAATTGAAAGAGTTAATTCATGATGGAGACCATAGTGCCTGATGTATTCCAGTGAGACACATTGTCCATAATACCCATGATATATGTAGGTGATTCCGAGCCTGTAAACACAACAATCCTTATGGGTGAATCCATCAAAGTTTGCAACATAATCATGGCAGGAATGAGGGTTGAAATCTCCATGTTAGACCAATGAACTATGTAAGAGCAAAGCATAGTGAATGGGAGTTTTCCCCATTTAGTCGTTCCCAAACCTGATGGTTTTCCATTTTCGATTTTGTTCACACGATTTTCGGAAACAGTCCCAACCTCTGTTCCAAACCGACTCATATCCGATCCCCCGGATTGATGAAGTGCGTAGATAGGAAGTTTTGGAATGCCAAATTGTGTTAGCAAATTTGGATTTTGGTTGAAGGGGTACAATTTGGCACGTTCCCCTCACTGAACCGTGCCCAAAGAATTTTCATCCTTTTGTACGCCCGATGGCCTTAACCAATACAAAAAGTACAATGGCATTTGGGTCTCAAAATTCCCTTGCCCGCACATTTCAGGACTCATGAAAAGATATTTGCAGACATGAAAATTGTGAAGCATATGTCGATGATCTCTTGTGTAAACAGTGAAACATGGGAGAAACACCTGCAGACAGCTCCATCAGTTTAATTGAGCAATTATCTCAGGCAGGTTGGTTACTTGGAATCTGGTGAAAGTACTTTTTTGCCATGCAAATGGGCATAAAACTTAGGGCATGTTGTAGGACAAAGGCAAATCTAGGCCAATCATTGCAAAAGTTGAAGCAATTGAGAAATGCCCCACACCACAAGCCAAAGAGATCCTCTGAGAATTCCCGTATTAGGTATGGTTCGGTTTATTACAGAAATACTGTCCCAATTTCTCAGAAATTGTTTGGGTCCCGCTGCACCCACCTAACTTAAGAAGAACTGCAAAATTTGGTCCTGGTCAAGCAATGCAAAAGCGCTTTGGAAATCAAAGCTATTTTGATGAATCGACAAAACCAGTTTTTGATTCACCAACTTTTCAGCACAATCCACGTTGCAGTTGATGCCAGTGATGTTAGGCCTGTGAGTGGAGTTTTCTCAATTGCACCAATAATGAAATTGATATAGATCATCCCTGGTATTTATTCTCAAAGAAGTTGACAAACATCAGAACAAAATACTCACCAACATTGAGAAAGAATGTCTGGCATTGCTATTGTCATTGCAACATTTTGGAAGTGTACTCTGAAGTACAACAGTAACCCATTTCTAGTGTACCGTATCAACAATTCCGTTGACCTTTCACATCCCACAAAGAGAAAAACATAATCCGAGAACTTGTCATGTGGAGTTTACCTCTAAGCAGATACAATCTGGACATAAGACTTCAAAGGAAAAGATAATGTCTTTGCAGATGCCTTTGTCAGGCCTGCCTAAATTTTGTTCAGAAATTTTAGTAATTACAAACTTCCAATCTTGTAATAATATTGGACCTGAAGGCATCACTGCAAGACATTATAATAAAAAGTGTAAAATTGCACTGTTTAATGTTGGTAAAATGCCACAAATGGCTAAAAAGGTTATAACTATAACTCCAGATTTGGAAAATTTTCATTTCATTCAAATTTTCTTTTAAATATTATTTATATTGTTTATATGGCCTCCATTTTCCCTCCTGCTTAAACTTTTTAAAAATCTTATTTTCTCAATTTATTTAGAAAATAATTTCTCCATGGGAAAAGCACTTTTGGTTTTACTATAAAAGAGAGCAAAGGGATACCCCTAGTTTTGTTTTGCAAGCTGCACCTTTTTTTAGAATTGCACAATAGGGGAAGTGGGGATTCCCCATGAATGCTAAACTTAAAACTTGTTCTGTTCTTTGAGAATCAAACATTGGCAGAACTAGGGAATTCCCCCAAGTAATATTATATGATGATGTTAATTCGGGTGGATGATTCCTGATTGGCAGCTAGTGTCAGCGTATATGTTTATGCATGCGAATGCGTAATGATTATGGGGGTGAGAAGGGAATCGATCTGTGAAGTAATTAAAATGCTATCACTGAAGGACTCTCGGCAGCGTTTTGAAATCAGTAGCTGAACTATACGCCTTGAGCTATACAGTATAATTTAGCTACGTTTTTAACTCTACAATAATGGTAGTTTTTGAAGTTCTGCTCAAGTGCCCATAAATTTTAATATATTTGGATGCCGCCGAGCCTTGATAGCTAAAATTTTCCTGCTGGTCGTCCTTTTTTAAGCCAAAGAAGCTTTCATTTTTTTGTAGAACAAAAGGGATTCCATTTTGTGGTCCTAATGAGGACATAGCGACCAGACTGCTGGTGTAAATTTACCCTGGATTTTAATATTGTGGACCATTTGTCCGCGAGAAAGCCCCCTCGTCCCTTGAACTGCTGGACAAGGAATTACCTTTCAGGACTGAGAAGAATCCCTTGGAATCTTACCTAAGTTTTTGTATGAAACTTGTGGCTCTGTCATTTTGGGAGTCTTTTCGCTTAGGACAACAAATTTTTTTGAACTGCATTCCTCTTTTTGAACATAAGTATCAGTTATATAAAATTGTGGTTAATTGTGTAATTTTGATTTATGTAATGTTTTGGATCATCCCACATTACTTGCAAACCAATTACAAACCATTAAAAGCTGTTAATTAAATAAATTTAAGATCACTTGTTGCCAAGGCTCATTTGTTTGTGTGTTGACGTATTTTCTGACCATTTTGAACGCCTACGAGACGTCATAACACAGTACACTCTAAAAAGATTTTGTTCATTTTTGTCATGGGCCACTTCCGTTAGTTGCATAAGGGGGGCCTCCTGGGACCCATGCTAATTAACGCAAAACGACATGAATGGATTGATTTTTTTTTGCCTCAAATTCAACCTAAAAGTTTGATTGACATTACCAACAATATAAACCAGAATAGTGCGGCGTTAAAAACGCTGACTGAAAAACAAAAAAGGGCCCCTATGAGCCTCCCCCCCCCCCCTTATGGCAGTTAAAGTGAAATACAGAGGTGAACTGGTGGAGTAAAAATTTAGGTTCATATTAGATATTGGTGTATTGGACCAAACCAGAAAGGCTGAGCATCAGACGATAATAGGTTATAGGAGTAACTGATGTTATGTTCGTCATTTAGGTTGACTTGCCTACCCGGCTTGTCTGTCAGGGCTAGCGACATAATTCATTGTGTGTTTGGCATGCTTTTTGAAAAGCATGCAGGCATTACTTCACACAATTGCTATTGCATTTTTGGAAATCCTGTTGGTATTTTATTGATCTGACATGTGCCAGGTAGACTAACACATACAATAGCAATTGTGTGAAGTAATACCTGCATGCTTTTCAAAAAGGATGCCAAACACACTATGAATGATGTCACTAGCCCTAGGCTGACAGGCAAGCTGGGCAGGCAAGTCAACCTAAAATGATGAACATGACATCAGTTACTCCTACAACCCGATATCCTCTGATGCTCAGACTTTCTGGTTTGGCCCAACACACCCATATCTACTATGAAACCGCTTAATTTTTCTTTGGGGAGCCCTTCTTTAAGGTGGATGGTCCATGATAGAATCTACTGAACATTTTCCCCAAGATTTCGTGTAAACAAGCTTTCATCGATATGAATCAAATATCAAAAATAAAAAGAGGGGGTCACGGTACTCGTTTTTGAGAAACAAGTCATCCAAAAGACCTGTTTTTAAGCTTTTTTAGCCTAAAATTTGTACACAAGTCTATGGAAAATTCACTTTATTGATACACGTTTTGAATTGTTACAAAAAATCGTCTCGATAACTTTTTTTTAAAATTTGACAAAAGTTGCGCATTTATAAAATCTTTCGGTTACTAGAGAAAAATATAGGGGTCACGGTTCTACTTTTTCTGTTATTTCAAAAAGAAACACGTTTTTTGTGATTCAAAATAACATTGCGACATTACGGTGTGCAAAGCGTCGTATATACTACGCACTGGAGGCGCGTGTTACTGTTACAAGTCCTGTCTGCTATTATTCAGGATTCTATTAGGCCTATATTTTATTCTCGTAGCCTCAAAACAACACGCGTCTGTGAGAATTCCAATTTTTAAAATGCATAGGCCTACGGTTACACAATTAACACTTACTGTGCTCAAGTGATCAAGATCTCGATCAAAACATGTGGCAGGTATTATAAAATGCTGCCTTTGTGTACACATGAGGTGTTAATAAAACGTTTATTTTTTTAACAATCTTTTGAATTCTGTTTCCTTTCTGATGAAAGTTTGATTATTTTCTCCTTTCTCTTTGTCTTCTTTATTTGTTATTATTTTTTGATAATTAGGTTTTAGAGAAAACTTCGCACTCCGTATCATTCCGTATGCCTTTAAAAACTCGCATAATAAAAATTTGAACAATAATATTTACCCGTTTCGTAGATTTTCGTTTTGCGATGTATGCGTAGGCCTGTATCTATCTGTTTATTCTAGTTCTTATACTTTCTCATTTTA
>JAMKCH010056008.1:0-10251 GCA_023653785.1 Ophioderma brevispina
ATTAACTCTATATGCCGAAAGAAATTAATTTTAGGTCATCGGGTTATCTCGAGCAACTCCTCATATATTTTCCACAATATTTGGAACATCCGCTATGTAAACATATATCGTGATGTCACGTAGAATCCCCAATTTGGCTACAATTTCCTACGGCGGTCCGGAAATTGTGTAGTCTGTGTCACAGAACTGCGAAAAATATTATATTAGTACTACGTTATCTTATCTCCGGAAAACTAAGAGTTCTAAGAGATTTTTTGCATCTGAGGTCCTGTGTACTAGTTTGTTTTGAAATATGTACTCGTAATTAGGGTCTGACCTACTAGAACCTAGCGAGAAAATTGAACGTCTTTATCGGTTACTTCGGTGCTCATGCTCGCAAACACGGAAAGTAAGGCACGCAATCTCTACGGGCCGCATCCCCCTTTCTACCGTACCGCCGTGGAACAGTTTTCCAAACCAAGCTAATAAGGTGCGCCCGTGGCGCCGGGCCCCCTAAAAATATTCTACACCATGCCAGCAGTACAGCTCTACATTCAAAAGACATAAATTGTGCAACATGATAACTGTTGTAATTTTTTGCATGTTGGCAAGTTTAAAACAAACCCGACCCTCAGTACCTGTTTATTTGAGCATAGGAATATTGAGCCCACTATTGAAAATTAAATATGTAACAACCAAGACAAAGTGACTCTGTAAAGAAACTGGTCTCTAATATCCCAAAGCACTTATAGTGCAATTTCTTCCTACATAACAGTTAAAAGAAAACCCACAACTGAATTTGACACTTTTCCCTTCAAGAGGGAATAGCCATTTTAATAGTTTTTATCTTGAACTGGAAGGGGAATGACCCAATTAAATTTTTTACCTGTTAATCTTGATAACGTGCCTCAAAACACCATCTGTACAGTTTCCAAGCCAATATTTCAATCCATTTTTCAATGAAAGTAAAACATGCATACACCCAAAAAAAAAAGGCTATGACACTTTCGGTAATATCTGGGGCATTGGAGACAAGGCTATTTCTTACCTGCATCGTGGACAGGTATGCCAAGTGTCTGTCTGTCGTGCTAACTATGAGGTTATACTTGAGTGACTCCACTCTTATGTATTTGCTTTTTTTCTTCTGCAGGCAGAAGATTAATCCTGCATTGACCAAACCCTCATGCAGTGGTTCACAGTTCTTATTGTGTGTAACATCCCATCCATTGTTACACTTCTTCACTGTACTGATACTGCCCTGCTTAGTCAAGATCTCCTATTTTCCATGCATGGGCCATGGTCCAGTGATATACAATACCCTACTTGCACCACTAGTGATAGTTACATTCCCTGCTTGCACTAAATTTTTAGACTAAAAGTTCCCCTAAACCTAAAGGTAGAAGCTATGTAACATTTTTCTGATTGGTTGGGTGAGATTGCAACATTTTTAGCTTGACAAATTAAACTGTAGAATGACTTCTATAGCCATTTATATCCAAAATTAATACTTCCAATGTTAATAATATACAATTTGGTACAGAAAACATTGTTGTATGTCATTTTTAACACTGATAGCATGGAACTTTTCTTAAGCAGACCCAAATATTTCACGTGTGGTAAACAGGCACACTTTTGTACAGCAATGTAATGACATATATTACTACACAATAGTGATTGGCCGTGCACTGGATATAAGAAATTCCCTTTAAAAGGAAGTTGGGTAATCTTGAAGCTTGGTGTTCCTGCATGCAATTTCTACTCACAATGATCCAGATGGATCAAAAATTAACATGAAATGAATGTCTTTTGTTCAGACAATCAGGGTGATCATTATGATTGGGATGCTTTGTATAGTATTCATTACAATATAGTGTTACAAAACCAATTTGTTGTTTCATTTCAAATTGTGCACTAAATGCAGAAGATTGTCCCTTTTTAAGGACTCATCTTGTTTATTTTATCATGGCTGTTTTTTTTTTGCTACTGTCTCTAATTTTCCATTTAAGTTGCACAAATATGACCAGGTGTTAACTTGTCTACAGATATCTGCTTTCTGTGTGCCTATAGTGGAAGATGACCAGCATGACTAAAAGCTGCCGGTCTTTTAACTGAATTTTTTATACCATTTATAGCGTACTGCCTTGTGTAAAAGACGCTGTGGTGAAGTTTTTGTTTTTGGCACCCTTGATTAATTCAATTGCAATTAATACCACACAATGAGGCATCTTGCAGGTATACCTATGGACGCGAAAATTTTGACTAAAAAATAGTTAAGGTTGCGTTTGTATGTGTAATTGGTAGTCCCCACCACCGGTTTCATCCTGAAACTCATGTCTGCTTGAAGTAAGACTAATCGGTTCCACGCCCAATACCCGCAGGATCACATGATCTTGGCATTTTAAGTTTTCAACAAATATCAGAGTTCCCAATTTTTTTTGGAAAAAATAGTAAGATAAATTTTGTGTAACTTTTTGATATTTATCTCAATTTACCAAATGCACACATAGCTTGAGGACATCATCTTTTTTTTTCCAACATGCAAATCAAACCTTTAGGCAAGATCTCCCACATGAATAGTGCTAATTGGTAAAAGCCTCTTCCATATCCCTAATATACAGTTGTCAAAAATGTGTGACCAGGCAATTGCAAGAGGTAGACACAGCTGTGGTTAAAGTTATTAAATTAGCACAAACATAGGGTGATTGAAGAATTTTCAATATACTGTAATACAGTATATTGTAACAAAGAAAGTTATTGTAAACAGGCTCACTTCTGTAAAGCCATTGGATTTTTTTTAAAGCTACAATTTATTAAAATATCAAAAATATTTTTACCATATTACCAGAATGTCAATGTGATCATGTTACCATACATAAACAAAAAAAACCCACCATTTAGTGGTAACCATTAATATTAGCACAGAGAATAGGGTTGGCAACAGGCATATTGCGTCTACCATCAAAACTGCAAGGTTGTTTCCCACGGTACTTGGATGGGGTGCATGTGCAAGTGACAGGTTCTCATATCAAGTAGGAATACAATACACCATAAACAGAACAAGACATTTAAAGGGCCCGGATGACATAGAATCTGAAGAATGGCCTCATCCAAAACCCTCTCCCAAAACCCCATCTGAAATTTCCATACCGATATTTTAACCTGTGTTGATGTGAGAGCTAATAACTAGATTTGTTAATCCCCATGGGAAGTCGTGTGCAAAGTGAATATTGTTCGAACAAATTGGGGCACATTTGTGCTCATAGTCATAACATCCAAACAAACATCCTTAGCCAGAAGATTTCACAGATGTAAATGAGAAAAATAGTTAACTTTTTAATGTTGACCACTTTAGTAAAATTGGGGTTCTTGGATGAGGCATTAAGCCGATAAATGTTCAGGTTAAGATTTTCTTAGTGGACATGTAAAAATCTGCGAAAATTTGGATCTCATTAAAAATGTAGACAAAGTTGGTAAACAGGTTTTGAACCAATATTAGGCATGTCAATACACCAATGCCACAACCCCTGAATCATGCACGCGCACACGTACACACACGCTCAAGCACAGCCACACCGTCAAACAATTTGAAAAAGTATTAAAAAAACGGTTTAATATTTAAATCTGATTTCAGATCCATGTTTAAAAGGCCTATACTTACTACCTGCCAAATTTTTAACCGATTACAAGCAGTAAAACTGTCCGAAGCAGCAAGAGTAATATTGTACAACATCGCATTTTTGCCATTCACCGCGGCACTGACTGTTTGGAAATTCACAGCGGCAATGATGAATTTTGGCTATTTTCGGCGTGTGCTCAGGTCTTGGGGCTTCCCACGGGTGATCACGTGGTCCTACAATGCCATATTGGGTATTCCATTCATAAAAATGACGTCATACCAGGGTACTCAAAGATTTCCCAAATTGATTGCTTACTCAATGGTAATACACGGCGGAAAAGAGTGGTCCAAAATGCCGTATTTTTCCACTTTTGCGGCATCGGCTGAAAATCGTTTGATATTATGTCAATCTATTCATTCAACAATATTTCTACCAAAACAGCAAGTCGAAATTCGAACGAGATCACCCCCGCGCCGGCCATTTTATTTTGCGCTATACGCGTAGCAACTTGACTTCCGAGTTTACGACGCCATTTTTAAAATCTCGTCCAGCCTAAATTCACCACAACACAAGCTTCAGATCAGCTGATGATATGGATGATACGCGCTGTAAATGTGGTATCTTTTTCAACCAAAAACAAAGTTTGTTGTCACAAACTCTGAACTTCCAGGTTAATAATATCTTTATAAGTTATGATTTATAACTTGAAGACGGTGAAAAAGCAGAAATTAAACTTGGCAGAAGACTTGGAGATGGGGGACCATCAATGGAGAACTGCGGATCATTGATGAAGTAGAGGATTCTGATGCTCGGCTTCAGACTGTGATCTTTAGTATTAATACTTAAATAAAGGATCTTCCTCTCTTATGTGGGGATCCTCATAGTGAATTTCATGCCAAATCTTTAGAGGACCTTTTTCCCTTTTGTCAAAAATTGCTAAAAAAAGGGCGAAATTTGTATTATTCGGTTGCCTTTTTTAAAGATAATTTTAACCTGCCATGGCAAACAACTTAAGGTCAAAATGCAATATTTGCGTATTTTTGGTGCCATTGGGAAACTTTTAATAAATTTTGGCTTTGATTTATTCATTCAAGTCACAATTTCCAAACACATTATGTTGCAAATATGTAGGTCCGTATTAAATGTATGGACGGGTACAAAGTGCCAATATTGATAAAAATGGGCCTAAATTGGTCATTTGTTTCGGTATATTTGGTTGCCACGGGCAACCGTTTTAAGAAGGATTGACTGAATTTATTCATCCACGTCACAATTGCCCAAAAAACATATGTTGCAAAATGAAGTCTGTAGCCCATGTAGGATGTAGGGTACAAGCATCAAAATTTTGCTAAAAATGGGCTAAATTGGTCATTTTTCGGTATATTTGGTTTTCCACGGCCACCTTTTTTAATGAATGATTTGACTTTTGATTTTTATTTCATCCAATCAACAATTGCCCAAACACACTATGTTCAAATATGAAGGTCTGTAAGCACACATTGTATGTATGAGGGAACAAAGCATCAAATATTGCTAAAAATGGGCTACAGTGGCCATTTTTTCGTTATCTTTTGGTTGCCATGGCAACCTTTTTAATGAATGTTTTGACTTTGAATTTTATTCATCCAAGTCACCATTGGCCCAATACATAATGTGCAAATATAAGTCTGTAGCAATAAAGCATTGTGAGGTTAAAAAATTTAGAATAAAATAACATTTTAATGTGCTAGAATTTCTATTGTTATCTTGTCATCAATGGTGCCATGTTATATCACTATCTATATAGTAAAACACCATAAATATTTCAGGAAAAGGCCGAAAATAAAACTAATCAAAAATATGTACTCTTGAAAGGCTTTATCCGATATTCCAATTTTTTTTAATTTTTTAATTTTTTGCTGCATAGAATCTAAAATAAAACCCAGTCAAATCATGCAGATATATAAAAAATTATGGCATGAATGCCTACCAATATCTTGAACTAAGAATCATTGTTAATTGACAAAAAAAAGGTGAAAATAACTCTTTGCCCGTTTCGGCACCACATAATTATAAATATTTATTCAGCAGAAAGAAAACTGTACATACGATTATAATAAGTGAGCAATGACAATGTCAGTGAACTTCCAGAGTGTGTGCGAACCTAGGCATGCCTAGAATTTTTCTTCCTAAAGTTACAAGTATGGGAAGCCAGAGGTCTGCAAGTACATGATCCCAATCAAAAAGTTTAATCCCGTACAAAGGTTATTAGGTTACATGCCTCACTTGGTTACTTTGGGACATTAGATTCATACTGGATTTTTAAGATAGTGTTGACCAGAACCCGCACGGGTGGTTGTGCCGCGACATCATCCCAGATGCATTCAAAAGCATTTTAATTTTGGTTAAAGGCCCAGATGCAATGAGAAGCATTTTTTTGGTTGCAAATTTGATTTTCAATGCATTCGGACGTTCGCAGGCACAGGAATTAGTCGATAAGCGCTAAGGCCGAGATGCAATGAAAAGCATCGCGTCATTTCACGGAAAGACGCCCCAGACGCAAGGCAAAGCTCGCGTCATTTCGGGAAGAATCCCGGATGCATCAAAGCATCGCCGTCATTTTCCGAGAAGAGGCCCAGATTTGCATTTTAAAGCATCGCGTCATTTTACGGGAAGACGTCCCAAATGCATTTAAAAGCATTGACATCCGCGGGGAAACGTCCCAGCCATTGAAAAGCAGTCACCTTATGCGGGAAACGGCCGGATGCAATTGAGAAGCCTAAGCCTAAGCCTAACCCTAAACCAGATGCAATGAAAAGCATTGCGCAATTTCGATCTTCTGCGGGCCAAACTGTCCCAGATGCAATGAAAAGCATCGCGTCATTTTCGGAAGACGTCCCAAATGCAATGAAAGCATTGTGCCAATTCGGACCAGGATCGTGTTTGAAGGAATTGGGACGGGTTAGGGTTTTAATTAAATTCATTCTAGGTTCATTCAAAAAAACAAAATCATGATTTAATGTTTTTGACCCTGTCATTTTTTGATTGAAAAAACCAGATAGAACCAAATGCAAGTTACTCATAAGGCATGCCTTTAGGACGGCTGGGAAAGAGTACTGAAAGGAACTCAAAGAAAGGCCAATTTTAGATGCAGGAGGACAAAACTAAAGTTCTCAGAGAAAACCAGCGAGGACATGGAATGGTCAAACAACCAAATTCATAAAACACTGAACCAACTGGGAATTCAACCTTGACCTCATTGGTGAAGGGTGAGCCACTCCATCAACTCTCCCTCTCTTTCACCAGTATACTACATGATCATCTTGTTAGTTTCATTTGGTTTTTTAAAGAAATAGCAAAACAGCCTTCAATTAGGTTTGGCAAAACATCATGCAAAGTTATATTAAGAAACAAAGTTGAACGAAAGAAAAAAAATTTTTCTAAACAATGTTTATAAGCAAGTTGCAACCATCAAAGTTAACATCCCATGGGGTGAGGAGGATCCTATTATTGGTCCGGGGCGCCATCAGTTACATGGGTTAAGGGGGCTCTAATTTCTTACCCCCATTTCACCTGAATTGATCCCCAACAATCATATCTGCTACATAAAAAATGTGACACACACTTATACAATGTACTTAGGCCACAGCAGCTCTGGGCCACGTATAGACGGACCTCAAAATCGCAACTTGTTTTCATTTGAGTATATTGGGAAAATTGAGGCGTTAGAGCACAAAATACCATGTCCAAAAATGCCCAGCAAAATGGACAAGAGGTCAATAAAAGTTTTGACTTTCTGTACCATACTTCCTCACTCATTGCACCTGTATTGTATTCTTTGTCACTGTAACTAGGTCTACTACTGTACAGCATTATTTTTGGACACGTGCAGGGTAAAAGTACACGCCACTCACACACTGTGGTAATTCCTTACAGTCATTGGTATATATTGGGGTTCTCAGAGTAGATGTTCCGATCCAGATTTAGACCTTAGCCTTATTACTGTACTCAATTTATATTTGCCTTCCCTGCTGCATGGTGAAAGCGGGTGGATTATGTAATTTTTTGGAGTATTACCCTCTTTGGAAGTTATTGTCAGAATTGCCTGTGGCACATTTAAAGCAGAGGGCTTGTCTTTTTAACTACCGGTACACGCCCTATTTATTTTGTGATATTGGATGATTTTCCATGTATAGGCCTATTTTTTTTTTAACTCGAGCACCACCGGTTCTCACAGCATCCACAAAGCATTGTGTGATAACAATCCAGGATGTAGCTATAGGTCATCAAAAATTGAGACACGTATGGGCACAAAATAGCTGACTGGGCTAGCGACACCGTTGTAGTGTGGTATCCCACGGACAGGGACATCCCCGGTCATGACTTCCCCCAGCTTGACACCCACCCGAATTTGCAACGTTATTTTTCTCCTTCCTCCTTCCCATAAACCTCGTCAGCACTTGGTTTTAGTTGTAAATTATCTGTGTCCTTAATATTTTTGTATTCATAACTTCTCAGAGAGATATGCAATCTTCATTATCTCAGGCTGTACTCACTATTTTGGCTTTTTTGGCAACTGGACTGGAACCCATGGCTTGTTTTGACACTTTGAGGATCCTACATTACAGGCAATGGCCTTTTCACAGTAAATAAACCACACCAAATGATCACATTGTGTCAACAATTTAAGCCAGCCTGGTCAAAGTCAATTATGATTCTTGGCTTTGAATGTTAAACTGATATTCCATTTTACATCTTGTAATTAGAGAGATAGTTGTGTAAATTTCACACTCTAGAGGAAACTTGTAAATTGGCCTGCAGTAAGTCCGATGGACAACTAACGGTCAAATTTGACCTACACTGTTCAACCGGTATTTACAATTTCAAGCTTAGACTCAATGTTTAGTAGGTCCCTTAACATTTTGTCTTAATCAATCCGAATTTCTAATTGAAATCAAACTTCAAACCCTTTTCAGCACTGGGTGGATATCTACCTGAACTGTTGCCATGCAATTTTAGCTTTCCCCATGATAACGGTTGTAACATTGACATACTTTGTCAAACAGATGCTTTCAATACTGAAACTGAAGATTTTGGTTTTAAACTTTATAGATATGACTTGACCTAATTTCTTTACTGCCAAATCATTTAGCATTGTCTTGTGCCTGTAACTTGTACATTTAACATGTTAACTAAAGTATGTAACGGGCAAACATTTGACACATTTGCAAATGGTTACTATCTCACAGCTGAAATGAAAAAGTTGACATCCTTTACTCATTAAATGCCATATTAAATGGCGCAAGTAATAACACTTTATGAAATACATAGAGCTTGTTAAAACATTGTACACAATATTAAACAATGATGGAGGGACCGGAAACGTTTCAGAAAAAGTTTTACATACTGTTACACCGTTATCACAAACATTGAAAACGTCTACAGTCTTCCAACTCAATCTCTTTTGTTTTGGTGGATTCTGATCCTTTCTCTTTGTATCATAGCCATTTTCACTGTTTTATCATCTAGTTTTGCCTTGAAAAGTGATGATCCTAATAAATAGCTTTTTTTGGCATGATGATTTATGCACGCCAAACTTTGGTCATGTCGGCTAGAAATGCTCATAAAAGCAAAACAAACATCTAACAGGCTGATCTATCAGTCAACCCCGTTTTATCCGGACACGTCGGGACCACGCGTCATCCGATTGTGGGCGATGGCCGGAATTGCGATTGATGCTGAAACACAGGCTACATAGTGAAGTTCATTAGGGATTCAAGGTCCATGGCCCTATTGCTCATAGCCTCGTCCCCAGAAGCCCCGATTTTACCGAAGTGGTCAACGTTGTTGGTATCAGAAGAAGCTACTATTTTTCTCATTTACCCGTGAAATCTTAGAGCCCAATGATGTTTCAGACATTGTCTTTTGAGGCACGTGCGCGCGATCGCGCGCATCTAAAATGCTTTTAGTCAGAGCGATTTTTCGCGCATCTTGTTCAAAGCCGGCTTGCGATTTTCTACTTCGTATTGAGCCGGCAACCAGCAAAATTATTCCTTTGGCAATATTATAATGATCCAAGAACACTATGCTTTACCCTTTACACGCAAACAATTTTCAGATCGTGTGAACGGCCCGGTAAATCGGTGTCGAGAAAAAAAAAAAAAATGGGCAAAAATCTGCGGATATTAACTACCACATACCAATGTAATCGGAACGCCATGGAAATACGCATGGACGGATGTACGAAAATGAACACGGACTATGTGTAAATACTGCATGAAGTAACTCGTAAATTTAAAGCCTTCGCACTGTTTTAATCGCACGTGGTTTTGGGGGGTTTTGATTGAGCCTAGTTTTGATGGTATACCATGGCGCCTCGGGCGAAAGAAGTGGAGGGGTCTTACAACTTACGGGAGCGAATTTAGTATTTTCGACATCACGAAGAAACGTTAGGCGGTACCACCTTCGTGGTCAAATTGAATTGTTCCTAAACTATGCACGCAATCTAGTTCAAGACTCCATGAACGAAATGAAATCCTGGGGAAAGGCGTCGTCCGATTTTTTACAAGTAAGAACATACTTGACAGTGACACCCGTTTGAGGGATACGTTATCAAGCATCGTGAATCGCCAATATTAATAAAAACGTGAGCTAGCCCCAATTCTAAGATAATTCT
>JAMKCH010056009.1:0-16611 GCA_023653785.1 Ophioderma brevispina
GGTCCAGAGCGGAGAAAAAATGAGCACATGAGCCGTGTAAATAGTGGGAGGGAAGGTCATGCGCTTGCGTGGATTAGGATGCTGCAGGTTTATTAGGAGAGGTAGATGGGACATTTCAGTTGAGGTACTAGTTGTGAGTTATAAGTGGATGGAGGAGTTAGGGGAAGCGCAGAGGGTTAGGGTAGGACAGAAATTAATTGGTGAGAGTTGTTTTTGTGAGTTGGTTTCGGTGAGGGGAGTTGGTTGTGGTGTATTTACTTGTGAGTTATGATTTCTTGTAATGAGTTCTTGTAGGGGAGTGTATGGGTGGAGTGGAGTAGGGCTGAGTTCATGTAGTGAGGCATGGGCTGTGAGTTTGTGATTGGAGTCTTAATTGTTCTTATGTGAGTTGTGTTGTACTGTGATCATGTTTTGGTTCATGTAGGAACAGGACAGGTTAAAAAGAAAAAAATGTTTGATTCGATTGACGGACTGGACTTGGGGACGACTAACTGGGAGAACTGTAGCTACTTAGGGTTTTCATGTAGACATAAGGATCTTTGTAAATAGGATTTTTGTGGAACATTAGAAGAACTCTAAAAAATAAGAGGCTAAAATGTGATTTGTTCTTAACAAAAATAGTCATTGGTGACAAACTCAACATGAGAAATGAGTGATTACCAGTATAAGTTGATGGTGCCTTTTCCTCCGTTTGGAGCGAGTGTAACATTTTCAGTAATGAGTGATTATTAGTTTCACGGATGATGGCGACCTTCCTCAAATTTGGAGATGATGGTATTGCTTTAATGAATGGATTTAGTGAATTTGGTACTTTATTTGATGATTGACATGGAGCCTGACATAAAACAAAAAAAGGAAAGAGGATGTATCAAATAAAGTAGATCAAAGTTAAAATATGTGCATTGTGTTATCTTCCAGGGTTAGCAAACGGTGGTTTCTGTGCTTGCCAAACTTACCCATGGTTTTTGGGCTATTGGTCAAAAATTATTACTCGCTTTTGCGCGCAGCAGGTTTGCGTTTTCTACCAGTCTCGCGCGCCGCGCTGCCACTCCCCGCTACAATACTATCAATGTATTACTTTTCCTGATCTCCATTTGGGTCCAGGAGGGGGCCAAGATTTTGCGTGCGGATCCCGCCCTTACCCCACCCCACGCCCTCACCCACAGACTGGTTACGTCACTGGTGTTCTCTGACATCTATTCCAAATGTTTAATTAATGGAGGATATGCTGCAAATACCAAAGCTGAACGTAAATCCAAGAGTACTCTTTGGGTTACTCTAGCGTGGGTACTTTCACTTCTGCAGCTGTAACTTTTGAACACATTAATCAATTTTAATGCCATAATTTTTATATGAGAGCTAACAAAACAGGGAATGTAAGTTACGAAAAAAATATATGAATTGCACAGAGGGTTTTCCACGAAAAATCGCTCAATTTGGTTATACTTTTTTTTGACTCACCCTGTATAACAATACCAAGTAGTGTTATATACTATACATACAAAATGCAAAATTGTGTGTTTGTTGTTGTTCATATGTTTATGTGTGTGTGCATGTTTGCGTGCATGTGTGTGTGTGTGTGTGTGTGTGTGTGTGTGCATGTGTTACTATATGCAACTTTTGTAGACCTGTACATAAATAATACTAATGTAATATTTTTTTCCACCAAAATTCAAAAGAAAGAAAATCAGTAACTTTATTTTCATTATAAATTATACTTTGTTTTCCTGTTTATTTTTATATACACATTATATCATTATAAATTTTAATTATGGGCTTTGAAACATGACAAAGAAAATAAATGAACTTTTTTCATTTATTTTTAAAAAAAAATTATATGCAGGTGCAATTCATTTCATAAAGATTCTTTTATGCTTGAACATTAGCAGGGGCGGATCCAGGATTTGAAAAACGTCAACATTACCAGGGGGCTGAAAGGCTGAAACTTGTCCAAAAGCTTCCAAAATGGGCTGATTTTGCAAGAGTTTGCAGAATTACCGGGGGCGCACGCCCCCTCCCTGGATCCTCGCCTGATTAATGTTTAAATGTAAATATTGTTTATCAGTGCAGACAATGTATGTACACAAATACACAATGACTTTTTTCTTAAAAAATTCAAGCAAAAGCAAATCGGAAAGTTTATTTCCATTATAAATTATTACACTTTTATTTTATGGACTTTTCCCTGACCTGACTTCTTTATGTGTTAATTAAATGCTTTTCTTCACAAAAAAATGTCAATCAGTAAAAACTAAAATCACATTGTTCTTTAATATAAAAAGAATAATTATTTTTTTATAAATAAATCCACTAGCTACAATATGCCACAATCTTTGTTATTATCTTTAATTATTTGTTTTATTTTGATGTTAGGAGCCGTCCGTAATCATGGATACACGCCGGCCCGGTTCGCACACTCAGTTGAAATACATCCTGACACCACCACAAGCCATTACCAATGACTTGTTGGATACGCTGAGAAGACGATTACTAAAAGCTGGTGGGGGTTTAAATATAACTGTTTCTTTGAAAGGCATGTATCATTGAATTTTACCGACAGTACAGCATGGAATCATAGGTCTATATTTTGTTTATTTTGTTTGTAAATTTAATTTTTTATTTTCACAATCAGTTGGAACTTTTTTAGACATTCATCAAGCCTTGAACTAAATTACATGTAAATATAAAACATAGGCCAACATGCTACACTGTTACCATGTGTATGGAAGACTTGAACCAAGTCCATGCCTTAGGCAGCGCACTAAGCACTGGGCTGTATCTCCTCTTTTAATAGCTTGGAGCAATGAATTGGTCTTTTAGGGATTCAAAAATGATCTTTTTAGACATGCTTCCTAATTTTTTGTATTAAACCAATGAAAAAAAAACAAGTGCAGCAAATTTTGTGAGAGTTTTATTTTAGAAAATTTATTTTAGGTCATCACAATTTATTTTTGCCAATTCTGAAGATTTTATAGGTGCTGTACTCCATGCCTTGAAAAAGTGGGGAATTTTGAAACATTTGACATTCAAAAGAAATTTTGATATTTGGAGGGTCCTTTAAATAAGGAAATGCATACAAATTTAAGGGAAATTTTGGGAAATCATTTTCTATCTAGAACAGCAATTTCAAGAGAACAAATAAAGGTTATGGTGAGATTTATAAAGGTCCTTGAGGACAGGTTAATAATGCTTCGCTGGAGGTGTTCAAGGGGGCCACCTCATCATTCCTCAGTAAATATTAAAGGTGCGTGTTCCGTCGTCTTTGCGACTGCCCCCTTGATTTACCCGGAAGTAGTATCAATTTCTATTCATATGAATGCTGTCTTTTTGTCTCATTGTTGTCCTGAATTTGAGCCCTCAATTCGATGTTCATTCCCAGATTAAACAAAAAAAACGCCGTTTTAGTGGTTACCAATCAATATTACACAGTATTGAATAGGGCTTGCAACATGCATTATATTGCGTCTACCGTCAAACCGCAAGTTTGTTTCCCACGGACTTGATGGGACTGATGTGTGCAAGTGCCAGCTCTCATAGAAAGTAGTAACAAATACAACATAAATCGGAAACAAGTACCTTTAATTCTTTCATTTGGAGTCACGTCCACCCACCATAGCAGTGCTCTCTAGTCAAAGTTGGTGTTGTTGCCTCATATATGGAGGAGTTCTACGACGACGAAGGATATAGATCCAGATTATGTCCTCTACTAACACTAAAAACACTTGGCAAGTATTTTTTTTTCCTTACAACAATTTACAGATTACATCTTCATGCATGGCCCCCTGTTTGTAGCCTGGTGGCAAGAACAATCCTTTGTAGCCATTGCGTTCCACAATGTATGTGTAGTCTCACCATACGAAATGAGAAACAAGATTGTTAAGGGCCATTTACGTGATCCGGCACAACCGTTTTCCCCCCCCTACTTACCTCAAAATATTGAGATTTTCCATCATCTGAACCATTGGCCTTATACGCCCGTGTACCTATAATCTTACATGCAAATCCGGTCGTATCTGTAAGAAATTTTGCAATTTCGTATTTTCTGTCCATAAACGGACATAATTTACAGTGGCAGTGGCCCTATGACTGCATATATCTAGACATTCACATAATTTTCAGAATTTGGGGCAGGTCACTACATCAAGAAGCCATAGAGCTCAAATTGTAAAATTTCACACCTTTTCCCCCCGACTATTCCATGACCATTAGTAATATTCCATATCGGAATTGTTGCGACAATATCCTTGAAAATGCCAAGCCATGGCACTGACACATGGCTTCATGTGCCTCCTTTTTTTTCACTTGTGCATTTTTTTTTCACCTGTATTTCTATCTTTCCTTTAAAAAAAATAGTTTATTTTCCACAATGTCCATGCCCAAAATCAAATTTCATGACTTTTTGGCAAGATCCTTGCAATTGACAACCACCAATTTTTAGCATATGACCTATTTCTTCCTCAGAGAAATCAAAGCCTACACCAATTACCGATGTACTAGAGTTATACTGCCTTAAATTAAAAAAATTAATTGGTTTTAGTAAAACATTCCAAACTATCATAATATGATGCCTCAACTCAAGAACAAATCTTTTAAAACTACCAAAATGATGCATTTACTAAGGAAATTATCTTCTAGAAGTATCTCAAATAATAATTAACCTTTATACTTACTGTTTGCACTTGTCCATATTTTACCTTGCCCTTTTCATCTTCTTCCTCCCATAATTCCTTAGTCACAATGGCTCCCCTTTCCTTTGCTTTCTGTTGAAATAACCAAACATATAGATTGAGCTATTCCTGGAAGTGTACAACTAAATTAACAGAGATACAAATGAATACCTCCAATACGGGATACTGATTTCATTTGAAAGCGCCATGGCCAGGTCACGAATAATTCATGGATGTCATATGCAGTGCATGCTAAAAATAGCATACTAAAACATATCAGGCACGTTTCACGAGAGAGGGGTCCAGTGGTTTGTCCTTATCTAGAAAACACATATTTCAGTACAATTTTTGTTTGACCATGTTGTCAGATGTTTTTACCAATTTAAAACTCATAAAAATTCACAAACGCAAAATCTGGTAGAAATTTGAGTTGCCTGTAACAAGTAGTTATCAAGATAAGAGACTTTTTGAGGGGTGAATGTTACACTTTTTGATGGACACAATTTTCCCATTTTTGTCCATCAAATGTAACATTCGCCTGAAAAACAGAATTTTGTTTGTAAAAATTTATCTGTAAACAGGATAGTTTGAAAATTGGCTTGATATGAATAAGTGACCTAAAATACATATCAAAAACCAAACCCTCTCACAAAAAGTGGGTCAAAAATCATCATGTTTGTAGCTAATGTTACATTTGATGGACATATTGTGTCCATCAAAATATGTGACGTTTGCCCTAAAAAAATGGCGATTTTGGTGAAAAATTACATTTCTTTACCCCAATTTACTTCTGGAGTATGTCTTGCCTCAAAACTTTTGAATTAAAACTAGTAAAATGCCCCCCAAATTACATTTGATACTCAAAATTACACATTTTATGTAAAATCAAGAAGTTTTGGACCCCTCTATCGTAAAACATGCCATCAAGCGATTTCATTAAAAAAAAGATTTTTTAGTTTTTTTGTTTTTTTAATTTTCCAATTTTAACATGTATGTCGTCTTTTCCCCCCCCCCCCCCCCTCGGAGGGAAGCTTTCACCACAAAACATCTGCTCACCATTATTTAAATTCATTCTGGTAATGAGAAAAATATGAACTTCGGTCGATACAACACCTTCAACTTTATTAAAGTAAAGGTTGGGGGTTGCTAATGGATCACCATTAGATATCCGGCGGGGGGGGGTGGGGGGTATTTTGTGGTGAGAGGGGGACAGGTTGCCACCTGGCCCAGAAAACTTTGAGCGGGAAAAAAAACTTGAAAATCATGCAAAATCAGCCCTTTTTGCGTGCACCAACCTTCATATAACTTTTCAAATGATTAAAAAGATCTGGTTTGACCATGCACTTCTTCAAATTTGTGCTAACTGTATAACATGTTATGGGGTAGTGCCGGCACAGAAGACACTTTCCTAACTTGTACTTCTTATGGCACGCATTAATTGACAGAATAGTATAGGATATTCAGGCGATAACAATTGCAATTTTAGGTTTCTTTAAAATTGTTTGCTATATCAGGTAAACATTTTAATATCAGCTAAATATTGATCCTGATCACGAACTGACCAAGGCCTCTGGACTGTTCCCAGTTTAGTTCTTTAGAATCGGTACAAACATGTGTATTTTCGCTGATTACCAATAATACAAATGAGCGAGTGGGCGGATGCTGTTTTTGCACCTACCGAGGTCAGTTTCATATTGATAAAACAAATTAGAACTACGCACTACTACTTTGTTTAAAAACGTCACAGAGCATCTAAGAACATACTATAGCCCATTTTTTGGAAGCCATTTTGAAAATCTGCAAAAAACATTCTGCCCGATCTTTGCGACAATAAACTTTCTGCACAAACCATATATGCCTGATGATGTTCTTGGATGTATTTGGATCATTTGATAACTTAGGGCTGCCTTGCAAAATAAATGAGAAAGTGCATCTTTCCATGCTGTAAAGTTTAGGTGTGATGAGTTTGGGCGGTAACATTTAAGCGTCCTCCGGTGAGCTTGTTGAATCTAGAGGGCCGGAATACCTCTAGCCTTTTATTACTCTGTCTCTATGGAACTGACCTTCATGATCCATTCAATGTCTTCCACCTCAAATGCAATGTCCTTTACTCCATCACCATGCTTCATGTGATGTGCTCCCATTTCTGGAAGAAAAACAGTGTACATTATAGCTTGGGTCACTTCATATTGTAAAACAAATTGTGACACCAATACAATGCATATAAAAGTGACATTCAGAGATTGTTAGTGATCATAACAGGGACTGCCTTTAAAGGGGAGCAACAAAGAATTCTCCTGGAACTTTTAAGGGGAGCAACAGCAAAAATTGTCAAGCAATCATGAGGCTCTAAAGAAATAATCTAGACATGTCTGTGTCCTTGCAAGGGGACTAAATTATCCTGCCACAGTCATTTTAACATTTCTGTAAAAAATTGTCAAAATATACCACTTAACAGACAGACTATGGATCATATTCTAAGCAGAGATTTAAATCACTCTCCTGGGGTGATTAAGGAGAGGGATTAAGGAGAGCAATGATCAATAGTGTCTTAAAGGTGCAACAAGAGATTTCAGGTCATCCATATTCTCTGTGATATGTAGTAATTTCATATAGATTAGATGCTCAATAGACTCCCTACCTATTATTTGCTTACAGAATTAACTTAAAATGAAAACAAAAGGTGATTTGTATATGCTTATATTTCAATAGAAAACAGAGGCTGAATTTCGTATTTGCTCCTATACGAAATTACAAATTTCACAATTGTTGTACCAAAGAAACAGTTCTCAGCTTAATCCTCACAGATTGGGATATTTTTGATGTAAAGCTTTACATCAGTGCTAAAATCAGAATTTTCACATTTTTTCAGGACACCTTGAAATCTCTCGTTGCACCTTTAAAAGGAAGTCCCTGTCATAACCTTTTCCCTAGGGTCTACGGAATGCCATTAAATAAAAATCTACTGAAAATTCTATTTTTTTTAACACTCCATTCTAATTTTATGAGTATTTTTGGTATCTTTTAGTTCCCATAGTCATGCGTCTGGATTCAGAAATTTAAACAAAAATTGCTTCGGCTTCATATTGAAAGAACCGCTACCATATTCGTTTGTAGGCATGTATAGATATATTACAGAGATAGTGTGTATTGTCTAATCGGTTCCCATCCAAATTCCATCTCAAAGATGGCAGTATACAAATACTACATGGTTAGAGGGAAAGAGGGTACACTATTTTCCCAAAGTACTGGCTACGGGCCTATCATCCTGAACCTGAAGGGTGTGGGGTGATAGGCCCATAGCCAGTACTAAGGGAAAATAGTGTGTCCTATTTCCCGATATAAACCATGTACTCTTTATTTTATTACACCTCACTGCAACTCTAAGGATGTGGTTGTAGGGAAATAATGCTATCTATTTCCTGTGTAATATGAATTAGCCAATGATATTGCATGGTTCTTATCATGAATATTGATTTTTTTTATGAGGTGTGTATAACTGTGAACCCATCTGACTTCCCACTGAACTGGTGCTTCTCACATGAAAGGAAGTGATAACAAAATGTGACAAAAGGGTGGTGTAAATTTTTTTTTTTTGCATGTAACTTTAATAGGAAGTGATGATGTATTGTAAAGACCACTATGTACAGATTGGAGTAGCAAATGAGTCTAAACATAGTTAATTGTAAGGTGCATTTCCTTTTCATAAAGTATGAGTGGTATTCTGTATTTAAAGGGTTAAGCAGCGGTAATGCAAGAGAATCAAATCTTTGCACTGATTCAAAACATTCCATTAAAAATATCAAAATATACAAAAGCTGAGAATTGTGAAATGTCTAATTTCATATTGGAGCAAATATGCTATATCCAGGTAAGCATTTTATATCAGCCTAAATATTGATCCAGACCCACGAACTGAACTAAACGCCTCCTGGCTGTTTCCCATTTAGGCTTCTTTAGAACCGGTACAAACATGTGTTTTTCGCTGATTAACCAATAAATACAAATGACGCGTTGGCGGATCTGTTTGTTTGCACCTACCGAGTCATTTTCTATTGATACAAAACAAATATACAGAACTACTGCACGCGCAACTATCTACTTTGTTAAAACGTAGCACTATGCATCTAAGAACCTACTATAATCGCCCATTGTGTTGGAAGCCATTTGTGGAAAAATCCTGCAAAAAACCATTCTGCCCGATCTTTTGCCCAGACAAAAACTTTCTACTGTCGGCACAAATCCATAATAATCGGCCCGATTGATGTTCTTGGATTATTTGGATCCATTTGAATACTTAGGTGCTGCCTTCAAAATAATGATCGAAAGTGCCTCTTTCCATCTGTAGAAGTTTTAAGTGTGATGAGTTTGGGGGCGGTAAACATTTAAGCGTCGCTCCGGTGAGCTTGTTGATCTAGAGGGCCGGAATAACCTCTAAGCCCTTTTATTTACTCTGCTCTCTATGGAACTGACCTTCATTATCCATTCAATGGCTTCCACCTCAAATGCAATGTCCTTTACTCCATCCCCATGGCTTCAATGTGATGGTGCTCCCATTTCCTGGAAGAAACAACAATTGTACCATTATAGCTTGGGTCACTTCATATTGTAAAACAAAATTGTGACACCAATCCATGCCCATAGTACAAGTGACATTCAAAGATTGTTAGTGTCAAACAGGGACTGCCTTTAAAGGGGAGCAACAAAGAATCTCCTGTTTAACTTTTAAGTGAGGAGTCCCCAACAAAATTGTCAAGGGATCATGAGGCCTCTAAAGAAATAATCTATACATGTCTGGTGTCCTTGCAAGGGGACTACATATCCTGCACAGTCCATTTTAACATTTCTTGTAAAAAATGATCAAACATAATACCACTTAAACCTAAAACAGACATACTTAAATGGATCATATTCTAAGCAGAGATTTAAATCACCCCTCCTGTGGGGATGAATTAAGGAGAGGTATTAAGAGACAATGATCAATGTGTTCTTAAAGGTGCAACAGAATTTCAGGTCTCCATATGCTCTATGATATGTAGTAATTTCAATAGAGATTAGATGCTCCAAAAAGACTCCTCCCACTATTTGCTTACAGAATTAACTTAAAATGAAACAAACGGTGATTTGTATATGCTTCTACTTTCAAATAGAAAACAGAAGGCTGATTTCGTATTTGCTCCTATATACGAAAATAAAATTCACCATGCTTTGTAGATACGAGAAACGTTCAGCTTCATAATCCTCACAGATTGGATTTTTTGTGTAAGCCTTTACATCAGTGCTAATCAGAATTTTCACACATTTTTTCAGGACACAAACCCTTGAGAATCCTCTCGTTGCAAAAAACACATTTAAACAAGGGAAGTCCCTGATCATAACCTTTTCCCTAGGGTCTACGGAATGCCATTAAATAAAAATACTCTACTACTGACAATGTCTATTTTGTTAACACTCTGCTCCATTCTCTAATTTTAATAGTATTTTTGGGTGTTCTTTTAGTTCCCATCTCCATTACCCGCGTCTGGATTCAAAATTTAACAAACACAAACCTTTTCTTGCGGCTCTCACTATTGAAGAATAACCCGCTACCATATTCGTTTAATAGGCCATCGTATAGATAATATTACCGAAGATAGTCGTGTATGTCTCATTCGGCTTCCCATGCCAAATTTCCATCTCCAAGGCGAAGATGGCAGTATAACAGTATACAATGGTTAGAGGGAAAGAGGGTACACTATTTTCCCAAATACATGGCTACGTGCTATCATCATGCCCTTGAACCTGAAGGGGTTGTGGGGTGATAGGCCCATAGCCAGTACTAAGGAAAATGTGTGTCCGATTTCCCGAGATAACACCATTTACTCTCTTCAATTTTATTACACCTCACTACGCAACTCTAAGGATGTGGTCTGTAGGGAAACTAATGCTATCTATTTCTGTGTAATAGTGGAATTAGCCAATGGATATTGCATGTGTCTTATCATGAATATTGATTTTTTTTATGAGTGTGTAGAACTGATATAAACCCATCTGACTTCCCCACGAACTGGTGCTCTCAATGAAGGAAGTGCTAAACAAATGGGACAAAAGGAGTGGCGTAATTTATTTTTTTGCCCTGTAACTTACATCGGAAGTTAAATTGATGTTATTGTAAAGACCAGCTAGTACAGCTTGGATTAGCCAAATGAGTCGAAACATAGTTACTTGTAGGTGCTTTCCCTATTTCTCGCATAAAGTATGAGTGGGTATTCCTGCTATTTTAAAAGGGTTAACAGCAGGTAATGCATGGAGAATCAAATTTTTGCACTGATTTCAAAACATTCCCTTACAAATATCAAAATTACAAAGCTGAGAATTGTGAATGTCCTAATTTGCATATTGGAGCAAATATGGGACAGTTCAGCTTGTGTTTTATATATTGTAATAAATAATCGTACAAAAATCACCTTTGCTTTCAACCTTTTCTATATTCTTATTTCTATTTCTGAACCAAAGGTACATGACGAAATCTATTGAGTATATACTAATTTTTAAATAAGAGATCAGCATTTAGTATCATAATCCCCCTTTCTCAATACATCTTATTGTGTGCTTTAGGCCTGTGGATGCTTTGAATAAAGTCACATCATACAGAGTCAGCATGCAAAAATTAAATTAAACGCTATCCCCCGCAACTCACTACATATGATACAATCCCCCTGGACTCCTTAAACCGTTTTGCACCTGAAATTGCTTTGTGGCACACTTGTAGTTATTTCCTGATAATGGGTAAAACCCTTTGGATACAAAATACACCGCAGACCCCCGGACCATGAGTGTCACCTCTGCAGTTGCGAGTTTGTGAATGGGACACAAGTTAAAATAAAGTCCACCAAAATGTCACCCCATCCACCCCAACCCGGTAGTCACCCCCAACCCACCCGACTCGTCCCCCTCCTTTCCACCAAAGTTACATCATCGTAGCTCTTATGGACCTCTAAACATACCGCATATGCCAATTATAAGGCTTAACCTTTTTGACCAAGCTAAAGGTCATGGAGGTCTTAGATCATCACACTGTAGTCACCAAACAAGGATTTAACCGCCCACCCCCCCGCCCCATCCTCCTCCATTCAAGTTACATCACAGTAACCCTTAAGAACTCATACGCATGCATATAATTACGGGTTATAACTTTTTTTGAACCCACATCACAACATACACACAGACATAACGACCATAATTAATCCCTATGTGCCTTCGCGTAATTCTTATTCCTTGCAGATGAACAACAGACAAATCCTCATACCAGAAATCCTAAATGATAAATGATAAAAAAAGGGACAGATCACAATCTTCGCTCTATTTTCGGATTAACCTTCTGTTATAGGTCCAGTTGGGTTCAGACATGATTAAAAAACCCAAATATACCTAAATAGCAGATAACAAGAGAAAACAATTATATTGAGGAAATATTGGTTATTATGTAAAATAACAAGATTAGGCTTGCCTCGGGTACAGCTGGTCGGTATTTGAAATATTAAAAAAATGTTTTTGATACAATGTGGTAGAAGTGAGTCTGAGTTTCAAACTTTTTAGGCCGAGTTTGATTGCTGACTGAAGTTTGGTGTTGGGGGTCGAGTCTGGATTGAAAACAACATAATAAATGATAATGCCGAATGCCAAGTGGCTTAAAGAGACATGACTGAGATTTTTCAGAAAGAAGTGCCCCCAATTCCCCAATTTTTTACCCCGGTTTTTTTTAAATATTTGGGAATGCTTACCAATATATGAGACCACTCCTGAAGTGAATAAGCCAATTAAGCCATCTTTATGTAAATAGAGATGAGGATTAGTAGTTTCCTGCGTCTGTCGTGCATGGTATTTCTCATGGGGATAACGAGTACGATAGCAAGTGCAGTTCAAAACAAGGTTTGCGTGCGGTTTTCTTTTGCACCTGTTTGTCCCATAGAACCTATCGAAGGTTCCTCGGTAGGTGTTCTATACAACCGATCCAGTGAAATTTGAGAGAAATTGTATCCTAAAAAGATCTCCTCCTGTCCTTAAATCTGATTGACATCATCATGATGATTGAGCAATTTTGAGCTATCAATACATCGAGTAAGGTCCGAAAAGTACTGTACTGACCCTTGTAGAGTCCCACCTGTTTTAACTTTGAAATTAGCTTGAATTTAGGGGTGAGATTAATAATGGCATCCTCCCCCCCTAACATGGACAACGAACAAGATCAACATTCAGACCAAGACATTTCAGAGCTAACTTATCCAGATATTTACAAAAGTGTAAATAAAGGATAAATGCTATGTAGCACAGCGTCCTTTTCGACCTCCATTCATACGCTACAGGCACATCAGGCTTTTGACTGCATTTTGTCAGCAGCATAAATATACTACTGTTGCTAATAAGCACCGAAATGTGGAACCCAACTAACTGGCACATTTCTCAGACTCCAAATGTATCGCTCGAGCAACACCTTTCATAACGGGCGTGGACTCAGTCAGGGACAGAAGACTCACAGAGTGGTATACAATCAGTTACCATAAGATGCTATACCGCTGGTCTTCCGACCAGTGAAAAATATACTGAACAAAACCAGTATCACACTAGAATTTGGACATATGCGGGGCAGCGGCCTCCCGCAATGTGAACATACTTGTTAGTGGTTGATTTTTAATACAAAAATGGGTAACAATGAAAATGTAGAAGCCCATTGTTTACGGGAGCGGTGTCTGCTTCATGTTATCTGTTATTAATTGCAAAGCTCTTTATACAAGTCTGTAATCATTTGTATGGTGGTACTTATTAATGTACCGGTTAATGTACATACGAATGTTTCTTATGGTTGTGACCCTTGGACATCTGTATTTTTATTTGAAAGTCCCCTTTAGATAAATGGCATTGATAATATGCCAAACTATTACATATTAAACCTTAGCTAATCAAACTTGCAAAAAGGTATCAGGTACAGATAGTTGAGGTACATGATCAACCTTGAACAAAATTTATCAGAATGTACATTGGTAAAATCTTACCTGATTTTGTGTGACTGCAGTGCTACAACCTGTCTGCTATTTGTTTCCAAGCCCATGTATGCAAAAGGCTCAAAACCCATACGGGTACAGTAGTAAGATGGCCCGCCTTCAATTCAAAACACACAGTACAAAGATCTAAATTCAGTAGAAATATGGTTGTTGTTAGTTAGTTGAACCAAAGTTTTGTGCCGGTAAAGCGGGGTGCCAGATTCACCTTACACCTCAGCAGTGGCGTAGCCAGCTTTTTTTTTTCAGGGGGGGCAAGGTGGGCACATACCTTTTCACTGGGGGGGCAACATATATAAAATTTGTTAGTATAGTAATATGGCCTATGTAAATCACTAATTTTTCAGGGGGTGCAAGATTCCCCACAGGGGGGGGGGGGGGTGGGGGGCGGCTGCCCCCCCCCTGCCCCCCGCTTGCTAACGCCACTGCCTCAGCAATACTGCTAGAAATATGTAATTGTTTTAATTAACAGCACTGTCATGTTGTGGGTAAACA
Source organism: Ophioderma brevispina (assembly GCA_023653785.1). Lineage (NCBI taxonomy): Eukaryota > Metazoa > Echinodermata > Ophiuroidea > Amphilepidida > Ophiodermatidae > Ophioderma > Ophioderma brevispina. Next base: position 14,201 of record JAMKCH010056009.1, read on the forward strand.
TCAGCTTCAAATAAATACCATTTTAACCTGTGTATGTTGAGGTCTTCCAAACTCTTGTTTGTGCAGGAGGGGGGTCCATTATCCCAGTTTTAAAAAAACATCGTTCCTCGACCGCTTGTGTCGCCTGCCGTCGCGGTTAGTGTGTGATATGTCTCACATGACCTCTGACCTTGATGTGACCTTTGGACCTGCAAACAAATTAGGGTTTTCAATGCATGTAAACTCCATAAACCCAAGTTACAGTTTTGGTTTCCAATTGAACTCAACTTTTCAAATGAGGTCAAATTTACATCTTACAAACTTGACCTCACATGACCTTTGACCCTTAGTATGTGACCCTTTGACCTCATCAACAAATGAGGTATCCCAGTTGCCAAAAGCACCGATTATTCAAGTTTGGTGTCCAACTGACTTCACAACTTTTCAAATGATGTCAAGTTTACATTTTCAGCCGATTTTACAACTTTACCTCACCTGACTTTTGACCTTCTTGGTATGTGAACTTGACCTCATCAAACAAATGGGGGATGTCATGTTGCAAACCTGTGACTTCATTTGGTTTAAAATCACAGATTTCTATTTAAATAGCACTATATAGCGAAATGCCAGCTCAAAAGCTGTAACCATCTTTTTTCCCGCAGTGCGTACTTTTTACCAATAGCGTGGTGTACAATTTTTCATAAATATTCCCTGATTTCCATACGTGCGTGTAAATTTATTCATATATGTCAGGAGCCTTTGCATAGAAACTGTAAACCATTTCCAGGCCTACATGTATGGCGCATGTGCGCGAGTTTTGAATGGATGACCGTAATGATATTAATAGATTTTCAAAACCGGTTACGGTGGCCGCCTATTCTTCAACACGGCGGCGTACGTCATCCTCGTTTTCTATAGCTATGGTTTAAATCCATCAAAGTATGATGATATTAGGTTTTTATGTAGCTATGTAAAATAGAAATCAGTTCAATGTGTGTTCATTCCGTACATGCATTTCTGGATTAGCACTTCTAATGACCAAACATTTGACACCAAGATCATGGATGTACCTCATAATATTAAGAAGTTATGTCCCCGTCAAAAAACATCCAAATGTAATTTCGGAAATAAAATTACAGTGTGAAGTATACCGATACTGTGACCTAAAATACATATTAAAAAACAAGTAAATTGCCTCCAATCATGTCACTCGCCATATTACTGATTTGAATGGAGAGACCAGGCATTGAGGATAGATCTTTTTGTCAAATGAGTTACGATGGAATAAAATTACAGAAAGATACACGCCTTACAGATATATAAAAGTGAAACTGTCTACTTAATTTGAATGAATGCCTGTGGTGCCCAGAAATTCATACCAGGCGGGAGAATACGAAACAAATTTTTCAATCGCTTGAGAGAATATTGGCAAACTTGAACTTTTGAATATAAAAATTCAAGAATGGCGTTACATCAGCCATGTATTTTTTCTGACGTATACCTACTTGATTACCGCGGATTCCCACCAATAGACCAATGAAAAGCGCTTTTGGGGGAAGCCCCTCAGAGCAATCCCCAAATTTCTGTAAACAGGTCAAAGGTGGAACCAAAAATAGCTGCCATTCTCTTTGCAATTGGGTGTTGAAATGATGATATTATTCTTATATTAATTTATCAAAAAACATTAATAATGTATTTTCTAGCTTTCTATATAACTTTTATTATTATTATTATCAGGATATTTTTACCCGTAGAAAAGAAAAGAAACATTACAGATACACTCATGTTTATCTATTCTTGGCATCAAATTGTCGAGACAACTAGACTTAGTAAACACTGAAGAATGACACTACCAAATCATGACATGTTTCACAACTTGGACCCCTCCACAATCAACCAATGACAGGGCTTGCAAATGCCACACACCACGGGTCACATCCCTGAAAGGTCATAGACACCGGTGGACGTGCGCAAATCGATCGCGCGTGACTGTTGACGTAGTTCAAAGGGAAACCATGTATTTATACGTCCCATACAGCTAGGAAAAGTGCGACTGTAAATTACTTTCATTTAAGCTCAAAATGAATTCAGAATAAAATATCATTGTCCCTTACCTGCTTTGCATTTCCAACCCAAAAGGTAATGTTGATCAAACGCCACAAAACGGCCCCTTCGGGCTAAAAGAGAAAAAAGTCAACCACAATTTGTGATCGCTTACCTGGCTCATGTACTACAACAACACAGTATGCATGATGTTTACGTGCGATGCATGAATGACATCGATAATGTTTACGCCAAGATCTCTCTATAAAATCAATAATAACCTCTTGCCTTAGTCCTTTATCTGTATAGGAGTCTGAAAAGAAAGATACGAAAAAGAGTAAATAGAAAACAATGAAAACGTGAAAATCCGCTTTTTATACCCAAATCAC
>JAMKCH010056010.1:0-23947 GCA_023653785.1 Ophioderma brevispina
CGAAGTCCAGGAACTGAAGCTTCTTCAACAGAAGCAGCATCGACTGGGGCATCAACACTGAAGAACCAGGAACTGAAGCTTCTTCAACAGAAGCATCGACTGGGGCATCAACAACTGAAGAACCAGGAACTGAAGCTTCTTCAACAAAGCATCGACTGGGGCATCAACAACTGAAGAACCAGGACTGGAGCTTCTTCAACAGAAGCATCAACTGGTGCACCGCAACATAAGATTACACTGAGATGCCAGGTAAGCTTAACATGTCCTTTCACTACACTCTGATATGTTTTAACATTTGCTGAAACAAAAATGCTTATTTTTCCTTAAGAATGCCAAAAAATTCCCAAATACAACAAAATGCACAACAAATGTAAAAAATTTTTTTTATTTTTTTTATTTTTTTTATTTTTTTTATTTTTTTTATTTTGTGGGCTGCCAGTTTTATCTGGCAGGACCACTTAGCAATTCCGTTGTGGCTTGTGTTATGTGTGTATGTGTGTGGTGTGTATGTGTGTATGTGTGTGTCAAATTGTTACCGTTTTTTTTTAAATTTGACCTCAAGTTGAAACGTTTAACGTAATTGGAGGAACCAAACTTCTGTCATAGGTAACAATGGGATCCCTCATATGTGAATAGGGTCAAGGATCACGTTGAAAGGTCAAAGGTCATGTGAGGTCAAGTTGAAAAATGGTCTAAAATGTAAAATTGATCTAAAATGAAATCTTGAAGTTCAATTGGAACTCAACTTTGTCATAGGTGCACCCATCATCCCCCATATGTTGATGATATCAAAGGTCACGTGCCAGGGTCAAAGGTCATGGGGCGGCTTACAGCTTATATTCTTTGAATCTAGCGAGCGGCGAAAGCCGAGCACCGCGAATTCTTAGTTTTTTTATGTATTGTGGTGATTAAACAATTAGGGCACATGTGTCCAGTGGATTGACCTGTGGCCGACTCATGATCCAAAAGGTTGTGGGTTCGAGCCCCGCTGTGGGCAATGTGTTTGCACTTGGGGGAAGGCACTTTACCTCACTTGCTTCGTCTACCCAGCGATATTCGGGTACTGTTATGGGGAATAATTACAATCTAATCTGCTGATATGATTGTGCGCTTGGCCAGCTGCCGGTCCTAGATGAAGCGAAATGGTTGTGACTATTTCCTGACGGCAGCGTAATAATAATAGGCACAGCTCTGTGATCTTGATGAAATGGCCTTTATAAAAGCCAATATATTATTGATTATATTAATAATACTAATACCAGTGTCTAGGGAAATTGTGGAGGATTTTAGGGTTCAAGTGTAACGTGATATGGCAACATACAATGTCAAACTGGAAATCCAGGGCCATGGCTAACATCCTCATCATCAGAAGACAGACCACATATTTTACTGGAGTAGTCATTATTTAGACTGAGAAAGCACTATTTTTCTATTGACCTTATGGAAATCTAGCAAAGCTATGACCCTTTTGGTCACCAATATTAATTTTGTATATATTTATTAATCTTTCCCTGGAGAGGCCCAGCGCACTATGGGTTGAAAAAAACAAACCATGTGGCGCTGGCCGGATTCGAGACCGGCAGACCTTCGATACAATGCACGAACGCTCACATAACCTGACTGAAAGCTATTCAGCAGCGTTGTATAAGAGCGATAGATATCTCTCTCGGTTTAGTTCGAAAGGTGTCCTTTGGCGCTTCCTAGCGTAATAGCATCAGACTGTATATTTAACATATACGATCCGTATATGTAAATATACAGTGCTGATGCTATCCGCTAGGAAGCGAATGAACCTTTGAAACCTAACACCTATCGATAATAACTATCTCTCTTCTACCAACCCTGTGATAGCTCATTCGGTTTTAGACGTGCGTCATGTAATCGAAGGTCGCCGGTTCGAATCCGGCCAAGCGCACATGGGTTTTTTTTTTTTTTTTTAAAAAAAGGAGATGGCCAGCGCATCTCCAGGGAAAGATTAATAAATCATATACAGTCCTGTCCTACCTTGAGAGTAAGAGTTTAAAATCTCATATTAATTTTACCCAACCATATCTATGTGGCTAACAACATCATGTTTTTTTAGCTCTAAAACAGTAACATATATTGGTGTGGAGGCATATTACGGGTGGAATTGGGTCAGGTCGAGTCAGTATTCAATCAAGATGTAAACTAAACATAACTACATCTGGGCATCCCCCTTTAAATCTAACTGCCAAAAATCAGGATTAAGTATAATGCTTTGGTTTACTTTGATTTTGTAAGCATGCTGGTCCACTCTCTTGATAGTTTACAATTATGTCATACACCATTAGAGTTTACCAAATTATTTGCCTATGTCATTAAAGTTTTCTATTCATCCAAGATGTCCATGAAAAGATGTAGTCAACCGGAAGTGTATGAGCAATTTCCATCTGTACACCACACATTATGTCCTAATTTTTTTAATTCAGATCTTTGTGAAGAAGGCTACTTTCCATGTTCTCCTATGGGACCGTGTATTGAAGATAAGTTCATGTGTGATGGATTTATCGATTGCAGAGAGACAGGAATTGATGAACAAGAATGTAAGTTCAAACTAATTTTTTTTTTTCGGTTGCTTGATGGCAATTCACTTTACCTTCATTTCTCAGACCAGAATACAATGGCTGATAAACCTTTACTTCTGTGACCAGTCCACATTTTTAATTTTTGTGAAATATGCTATGCAGGTTGTAGTGGACACAAGTTGTCATGTGAGCGCAACAAGGTCGTAAGTGCAATAGCTTCCATTTGTCACAAATTCCAATCAAACTATATATCATGCCAAGTCTTTGGTCAGTGTCTCTTGAAATGATTCTTCAGGCAACACAGTTGACTGAAGATCCATTTCAAGAGCCACTGACTCAAGCAAAGATAAGAGTTATCCTAATACATGTCAGCACACGATGTATCACATGGCAGCTATTGCACATTTAACCTTCTTGCATTCACAGGAGGAAGTTACCCATGTTACCTCTCTTCACTAAATGTGCACATTAAGTATGCATATGCATATTTGTATGCATATTTGTTCTGATTGGCCAGTGACAGAAAGTAAGCCTTTATAACTTGATGCATGTTGGGATTGGTGAGCGTAAGTACTACCCACATCATCTATCTTCACGAAATGTGCACATTAAATGCTGAATATGCTTAAAGAGACACTGGCACATTTGAAAAATAGCGAGCCCCCAAGATTTTTCAAAATTGATATTTTTGTATGGTTGTAAAGCTTTTATATACATTAGCCCTCACCTGAAGTTATTAAGACCAAATCAGCACCTTTATGGGTAAACAGAATGATTTTAAAATAAAATGACCACGACAACATTTTTTCAGCAGACAACGGAAATGGCGTTTAACACAAGAAAATACATGCCAGAGTTGATTCCCATGGCATGCACCCTGTTTGACCGGTCTGTGACCTTTGCGGTTATCATTGAGTACGAGTCTGTGATATTCATGTAATAGACACATTTGTTGATTAAAGTTATGGCAAACTTAAAGTTAGACTACAAATAACTGGATGTCTTTAGCCTTTTATCAATGTCCTATCTGTTTTGGGGTATGTTATTTTTGTGTATAAAATATATCTCTATTCTTCCAATTGCCTAGACTATCATTTGCGAGCAAATTGGAAAAAAAATCATTTTGTGAAAATGTGCCAGTGCCGCTTTAAAGCAAAATCTATAAGTTACGTAAACATGTTCAAGGACCAAAAGTACATAGGATTTTAATACCTATTGGTGATTTATCGTGTCTATTTCTATAACCGTTCAGGTCCATGCCCAGTGGAGGAAAATTTCAGGTGCAGCAATACCAGATGTGTTACACCAGATAAAATAATGCAAGAGATTTAACGACTCGGGTGGTGACAACAGTGTGAAATGCTAGTGGGAGGTCGTACAGGTTTTATAAGTAATTTCTTGGCAAATAACCTGTAACAAGTTGAAAACCTGCTCTTGAGCATGGTTATTTTTAACCTTAGCTGATGATATTTTCAAGGCCAAATCCTAAATAGTTGTATTGTCTGCAGTGTTGCCAACACACGCTTTATCCACCCAATTGGCCCCAGTACTTTTTGAATGCTAAAAAAGTGCCGCAAAGTGCATATTTTCGGTGGGTGCTGCGGGTAGACAAAATTTTTGGTGTCCCATAGAAACCATTGGTTAGGGTAGAACTTGGCCTACTTTGTTTGCCCTCGCCGTGTTGCTCCTAACCAACTTTTTGTTGGCCCACTGAGTCCGTTCACCTGGAATTTACTGTTTGTGATGTGTCCCTCAAGGATTTCAATATTGAACTGAATCGCCATTCCACTTAATCATAAGTTGTCTTTTTAAATGACTAAGTATTATTTTAAAGTCTAAAAAGCTGAGGCACTGGCTATGGGTTTGATTACAAATAATGGTATACACACCCTATTGGAAGAATATGGTCTGGAATTTTGTAGAACATGGCAAATAAAATTCAAAGTGGAAAAACCAGCATTTACATTACGTCTCTTACATGCACACACCATAGAAGACACACATTCCCTTTTTCATATGCAATATATAAATCAAAGTAACCTCGAAGCGAAGCTCTTATAGACTCCGCGTATACCGTATTGACGCATTGAAAATCTATGTCCTGACAGGCTTTTAAAAAAACCAACCCTCATGATCCCCCTTTTCGTTCTTACCATTAACTCCTACAGAGAAAAAATCGATGGGGACTCAAACAAAATAGTGTAATTAATTTGTAGTCGATATCAACAAGTTCTTTTATTTTAATTCTTCATTCTGTTGGATAGTTTGTTTTCTTCTCGCCAATTTATTTGTTATGTTCTTGTTTACTAACATTAAACCTCTGATGTTGGTCTGTTTTAAAAAAATTTATGCATGGATAATTAAACAATACTATAAATAAATGTGTTTTAAATAAATTTCACCATAGATTTCTTCAGGGGAGGGCGGCCAAAAATCCTAAATCATTAAACTGAGCTGATTTCCTTGACTGAAATATATGGCAGCTTCCCTGTCTGAGAAGTGGAATGCCGCCCCAAAATAACCTATTTAGCACCCCTAACAGATAAAATGGTCTCGACCAGTGGCCCCAGGTCACGCCCTGTCGCCATTGCCTCTTCCTCAATTCCTGCCTTTTTGGGCAGCCTTATCAAACGGACGAGGGTACCGCCGCTCTGTCATTAGCAGCCAAAATAACTGAGATTTTTGATACTGGACCTAGTTGTCGCGCATACGGACTACTCTACTACTATAAACCAGATACTATCTGGATATATTAACTGGATTAGATCTTGATTATTATAGCGCTCATTCGGAGAGACGGAATAAACTAGACTTTTACAAACCGTCTGAGCGCTCTTATATTGTATCCTTTTTTTGTTTGCCGCCGATCGGTCATGTGACTGTGTACGAAACTTAGGTAAACAAAGGAGCCATTGACGCACGTGTTGCGGCTTTGGATGCCTTTGACGTTGTGTGAAGTTTTTGTTATTATTTGTTACGGGCTTGCTTGCTAAAATTAATATGGTCTGTGTGTGTATTATTTTATTATATGCTTGTGGTATACTTAATAAAATATGTTAAACTGTGGTTTGAAAAATTTCCTTTTTAAACCGGTTGTGACTCAGTTACCGATTGGTTTTTGTGTCCTGACGCGCTACAACCCGGGAACCTCCACCACGCTTGTTATTTTAGCGGTCGTTTTAATTGCACAGCTATTCCATCTATCAACTCACGCTCCACCCCGATCAGTTGCGAGAATTGCGTACCTGCCCTGCATCCATCATAGGGGATCCCCCATCCTTCTTTGTGTCGATAACAGCAATGTTCCCCGCACCGACCGGTGCTCCTCTTTCTGTATTGGACCTGTCGGATGTTCAATGGGCAACCATTTGAGCATGGTACCCGCTCGTGTTGCGTACACGGGGAGGGGGGGTGGTATTCGGCGCCGGTCCGGGGTTCATCCAAGTCAGCCGCTGCTGCTTTGGGCGCTCCCAAAGGTGATTACTTCGGCTCTTCGGCGCAGGCTGATGGGGCGCTCCGTGCGCCTCCTCGGCGCGCCACCAGACCTAGCTCGCCTGTGCAGCCCTATGTGCTGCTCCGTTGCGCTAGCGCTGTCCTCCATCACCCCTGGGGGCTTGGCTGCTGTGACGCTCCTTAGTGGGAGTGGTATGTCGCCCGTGCTAATCCATCGCGCTGTTTGTCCGCACCTAGCGTGGTTACGGGCCCGGTGTCTTCGGGCACCTTGACCGCGACCACGGTGGCCAATACTTTTCGGGGTATGTTTCGACAAACCCTTGGGCTTTGGCTTCGGTGTCCCTTTGCGGGACCCATCAGGTGTTGGCTACTGCTCACTGCACCCCGTGTGGCTAGCCTTGCTATCATTCAGTGCCTTCTCAGCTGGCGCCGCACTCCGCTCCGGGCCCTTCGGGGATTGGTGTAGCGAGTGGTGCTCCGCAGGGTTGGCCTCCGCAGATGGCCCCAGCTGACTAGTCCGGCTCAGGCCTCTTACGTGTTACGCCTGTGCGGTTACTATGCTGGCTTGCCGGCACCTTGTCTCCTCTGCGGGTCCGCCTATGGTGGGTACCCGGTGGGTGCCCCTTCCTCGGCGTTCCTCGGCGGGGCCCTTCGTGGCCTGCCGCTCCTTCGTGGAACCCAGTACCCGCCGGCAGCCTATCCCCTTCTCATGTTCGCTGCTTCCCCGTAACGTGGCTTACCCGTGGCGGGGGGGCTCCCGTCGAGCTGGACTGCTGTGGTGGGACATCCTGGCCATGGTCTTTCGACCGGGGCTTCCGTTTGCGGAGCCCCTCCAGTTATATCCACACCGGCTCCCGCTGTCGGCTGCCCAGCCGCTTGCACCAGGTGCTGTCGGGCCTGCTTCTGACCCGCTTTCGGGTGGGCAGATCCGCGCCGCTGCTGCAGCAGTTGGTCTCCTTCCTGGGAGCCACTCAAGCTGGCGGCAGTACAGCCTGGTACTACACGGGCCTAGGCAAGGCGGTGTACCCGTCCGCTACCCTTCGGCTTACGTGCCTGGGATTTGGGGTGTCGTCCCCACCCCTCCTCGGCCTGTACCCTCGTCAGGGCCGGGCTGGGTGCAGTCGAACATCATGGCTCCTGCGGCCCATCCATTGCCAGATTGGCTTGGCCTGCGGGATGCCCGGGTGCCGCCGCCGCCCAGGTGGCGTCGCTGCCTTCCCCTCCATCCGCTCGTTGGTTGCCCGTCCTCTCAGACTCCTACCCGCCGCAGACTTCCGATGTGTCGGAGGACAGCGTTGGCGGATGGACCTCGGGCGCGGTAGGATATCAACTTGGGTGATACTCCTTCGCACCCGTCGAACGTCCCGGCGGCTTCGGAGCAGGAGGAGGTGGCTTCTCTTCCCGCGTGCACTCCTCAGGTGCTGCGCAGGTCGGCTGAGAGTCTCGGCCTTCCTTGCGCGCCTGAATCGGCGTTCGGAGGAGAGACAGCTCAATCTGGGCTCCCTATCCTCCCTCCGAACGCGTCCAGGCGTTGACGCTTCGCACAGACGTTGGTCCTTCTGTGTAAGCCTCCGGGAGGTCACTCAGAAGCTCCTCTCTCCGTACCCGGTGAAAACTTCGCCAATCGTTGAGAATACCGAAAGGGGATTTCAACTCCTTCCTGAGACTCCGACCATAGATCTCGACCTGGCAGCCAAATGGGCCGACAGGTAAGGCCGCCCCGACTGCTTTCTCCCCCTTCTGGTAGGCACCGACCTGGCGGTGACCTCTGGCATCAGGCTAGGGGCTTCGCTATGGTCCTCGCCCCCGACCTCAGATCCTCGTTGGACGAGGGTGGAGCTTTCTCCCGGAAGCCTTCCGAGCCTGACCATCCTAGCCTCGCTAGTGACTTGGCAAACGGATGCTTCAATTCCCCTGGCGCGTCGCCTCAGCTTCCTCGACGCGAGAATACCTGCTTCACTCTGTACCCTGAGCGCCGATCTTGTATCGGGATGTCTCTAAGGCCAAGCCCGAGTCGCTGGACGTCCTCTTCGGAGGTCCGTTCGGTGATTCACTGCTTGCCTCCGCGGAGCGCGTGGAGTCGGAGCAGGCCACTCAAGGAGGCTCAGGCGAAGATCTCCTCCGTAAAATCTTACTGCTAAGAAGAAGAAGAGCGCTCGCGCTCCTCTTCCAGCCGTGCCGCCAAGCATGCGAAGTCGACACCGCCTCAGCAACCCAAGAAGTCCGCAGCCCCGGCTACTTCTTCTCTGAAGTCCGGGGCCAAGCCGAAGGGCGTCCCCCTCCCAAAAGCAGGCGCCTGGGAAGGGGAAGAATCCTTCGTCCTGAGGCACGGCGGCCGCGGGGTCTCTCTCCGTAGGGAGCCTTCCGCACCTCCTGGGCGGCCACTTGTCTTCTTATGTGCGGGAATGGCCAGCCATTTTCTCCTGCACCTTGGGTGCTGAGTGTGGTGGAGCGGTATCGAATTAGAATTCGCCGCGACACCCCCAGCGACTTCCATTCCTAGACCTCCCCAGCTCCGGGGAGCCGAATAACCAAGTTTTCCTGGCCGGGTCCTCGGCCCTCCTGGCGACGGGTGCCATTTCCCCGGTCGACCCCCTTTTCACGCGGGTTTTTGTGCGACGTTCTTCTTGGCTGCCAAGAAGACGGGGATTGGCGTCCAGCCTGAACCGGAAGCCGTTGAATCAGTTCATCAGCCGAAGAGTTCAGATGGAAAACTCTCCCGTCAATCCTGCGCTGTCTTTTGAAGGGGAGCTGGGCCTCTTCCTTTTAGATCTGAAAGACCCCTACCTGCACGTCCCAGTCGCAAAATCAGACCGTCGTTGGCTCAGATTCCATATCCAGGGCCAGTCGTACTAGTGGACGTGCCTCCCCTTCGACTATCCACCTCGCCCAGGGTCTTCACGATCGTGACCCGGGCAGTGGGCGCCTTCCTCAGGGGACAGGGGGTCAACCTCTGGCATGTACCTGGACGACTGGCTATCTACGGACCGTTGCCCCGGGCGACGGCCGCAGATGGTCTGTCGAACCATTCAGGTGGTGCAGAAGTTGGGCTTTATTGTCAATTTCGAGAAGTCCAGCTTGACCCTCTCCCAAGACCTGAGGTATCTGAGTGCTTGGCTGCAACTGCTTCCGGGCATTGCAGAACCGACGGCCGAGCGGTTGGATGTCGTGGTTCAAGCTGTGACATCCATGTCGTTGCTTTCGCAGGCCCCCGCTCGAGACTGGCTTCGCCTTCTAGGCTTGATGGCCAGTCTCGTCGACCTTGTCCCGTACTGTCGCTTCCATATGAGGTTGCTTCAATTGCACCTCGGACGACATTACAGGCCGATCAAGCACCCAGACTCCCGTCTGATCCCCGTCAATGCGGAGATCCGGGAGCACCTGGCATGGTGGTCTCACCGCCCCAACCTGACTCGGGGAATTCTTTTCCCCGCCCCTCCTGTCGATATTGTTATCACGACGGACGCGTCGAAGTCGGGTTGGGGGGTTTCACCCTAGACCTCAGCGCCTCGGGGACGTGGTCCCGGACCGAGGCTCAGGCCCATGTCAATCGCCTCGAATTGTGGGCAGTGGAACGTACCCTAGCTCACTTCGAGGCGATGGTGACCAACTCCAGTGTCCTAGTACAGACGGACAACTCCACCGTGGTGACCTACATCAACAAACAGGGCGGGACTCGGCCCCGGCCCCTGTGCCTCGACGCCATGCGTATCATAGCGTGGTGTCGAGACCGGGCCATCACGATGTCCGCAGTACACATTCCGGGGGCCGTCAACTTTCTTGCCGACGATCTGTCACGCGGCAGGATGACGGCCTCGGAATGGATACTGAACCGAGATGTACGGAAGATCTTTGAGAGACTGTATGTGCCTCAGATCGACCTGTTCGCCTCGAACCAGAGTCACCAGCTCCCTCTGTACTGCACCCGGACTCACGACCCGGGTGCGTACGCAGTCAACGCTCTGGCGATGGACTGGACGGGGATCACGGCCTATGCCTTCCCACCAATTCCGATCCTACATCGTGTAGTTTCGAAAATTGGGCGGGAGGCGTCCGTGTCATCTCAATCGCTCCCTTTTGCCCGAAACACCTTGTTTCGGCCGATGGTGGATCCTCTGGCGGCTCTGCCCTCTGCGTCTACCACCGTCCGTATCTAGTACTCTTCCGGACGAGGGAGCGCAGTCTTTCGCTGGAGCACCTAGCGTGGACTGTGTGGCCATTATCTGGCAACGATGCCGAGATTCTGCTTTTCACAGAGGGCTGCCTCGCTCATATCAGCCGGGAAGAAGGAAGTCACATGGACGCTTACTCTAAGGTCTGGAACCCTACTTCCGCTGGTGTAAGCGACGAGAGGTGTCTCCGACTCGGGCATCTTTAGCCGAGATTGCTGACTTTCTCACTGATCGCTTTGATAGCGGACTAACTTTGAACTGTTAGAAAACTACCAGTCGCGCTATCCTACGATCCATAGAGGGTTCGACGACGGATCAACTTTCAATGACGAGGGTTCGATCCTTCTCCTTCTAGAGGGGATGTTTAATACACGACCTCCGACCGAAGGCGGTCCCACCCTGGACCATTAACTCAGTCTTAGACTATTTAGTGGAGCCCCCGTTCGAACCAATGGCTGGAGGCATCACTAAAACCTGTCACATGAATAAACGGCTTTCCTGTTCCTCTCGCCTCTGGGAGCCGATGCTCGGAGATCAAGACATAGCTCGATGTCAGCGTCAGAAGTCTCTCGGGACAGGGTCAAATCGTTCTTTAGGCGGATTTTGTGGCCAAGAACGAGTCATCCTCATTCCCACACTCCAACAATAGCTACCCAATTGCATGTCACATCTCGGTTGAGGTAAGATCGCCTGTTGTGTCCCGTTTCGGCCCTTGAATTACATAAACGTAAAACTAGTCGCTCAGGGGGCTCGAACGACTCGTTTTTTCTTACACCGCTTCCCCCCACTGCCGCGTCCAAAGCGACGAGTGCCTACTGGATGAGCGCTGTAATTAATGATTCCAACTCGGTGAAGTACTTCCCAAGCCTCGAGCCCATTCTGTTCGGAATACACATCGTCATGGGCCGATCACCGCGGAATCAGTATTGCCGAAATCTGCGAAGCTAATTCGTTGGAGTGCTCCCACAACTTTTTCGTCGGTGTATTCTACAGAAAGGTAGCAAACTCCTCAATAGAACGTTGCGAGGGCTCTCCTGCAGAACAACACTAATCTAAATCTACCCTATACATAAAGTCTCCCATCCGGTTGCCGACTGTGATGCGCGCCCCGGATTATTCCGTTTGTCAGGTGCGCATCTATGTCCCCGATTTTTATGTTAATGCCTTTAGGCCTTTAACATATGTTTCTTTATGTTTAGTGTAGGTCTCGCCTTTGGCTGCGCTCTGTTTACTGCTCTGAGATATCATGCTCCACCTCCGACTGAGTGTGCTAGTCTGGTGTTGATTGAAATTATTCATTCAACGGGGGTTAATGCATATATTTCAGTCAACATTGGTGTAAAGGAAATCAGCTCAGTGTAATGATTTAGTTAGAAACACATTATGTTTCATAAATCATTTAACTGAGGCCTGATTTCCTTTCCAATGTTGACTTCCCGCTTCCAGGCCCGCCCCACAGCATGATATGAACGCGCGTCCGTGTGGGCTTGAGCCAAAACGGAATTAAGGAAGAACAATGGTCGACAGGGCGTGACCTGGGGTCACTGGTCGAGACCATTTTATCTTTTAGGGGTGCTAAAATAGGTATTTTGGGGCATTCCACTTCTCAGAAGGGAAATGCATATATTTCAGTCAACATTGGAAAGGAAATCAGGCCTCAGTTAAATGATTTATGAAACATAATGTGTTTCTAACTAATTTTAGACGTTGTCATTGGTTTAACACATAAAAGCGAGATCTTGACGAAAAATTCTGATTTTTTTATAATTATGTTGTCAGGGCTGGTTGGATTACGGCAAACAAACATTTTTTGACCAAAGCTGTCATACTATTCATCTAGGAAGTAGAAAGAATAAATACGACTTAAACCAGGGGGGCCGGACACGATCTGCTGGATTTGGGATTTCCAAACGGTATTATGGAATTCTTGCGTGCATTTTGGCAAATATGACAGAATGAAAGTGGCACTCGCCAGTGGTGTGAGCGTTCGCTTCTAAGGTTCTACCTGCATCATATTATTAAACAGACACAGTGGTAATCTTTCACATAGGGATCACTTTGTCCACTGCTGTCTGTTGTGGTTGTCTTCATTTGTTGATGAGGTCAAACGTCACATATCAAGGTCAAAGGTCATGTGAGTTCAAGTTGTAAGATAGGCTTAAAATGTAAAATTGACCACAATTGAAAAGTTGAAGTTCAATTGGAACCAAACTTGGTTTATGGATATTACATGCAAACCCTCTTTTTTTATGAGGTCAAAGGTCACATATCAAGGTCAAAGGTCATATGAGGCCTATCATTCACAAATAGCGATGGCAGGCGACACAATTGTATTTTTTTGTTATTGGGCAAGATCAGCAAATGGCAGAATATTCTCCAATAACCTACTTTCATGAATATCTTTCAGGCATTTCAACTGGTCCTGTAAGTGCAGAGACCTTAGATGTGGTTGTACCAGAGATTCCTGCTGCCATGTTTTACATCCTAAACCTAACTTACCCCGATGGTAGCCAAGAGTCTGTCACTCTTACACCAGACCAGGTAATGGACGGAGTTCTTTCATATACCTTTGAGAACCTCGACCCAAGTACAAGGTACTCGGTAAACCTCACCATTGTGGATGCCGATAGAAACTACATCGACCTTGGGTCTACTGTGGCAGAAACTGAAGGTATGTTTGCTTGAAAAACTTGAGGACATGAAATATGTTAAGGAGCAAAAATTTATCCTTAATTGTCGCTGAAGTAGTAATTTGGTTATGACATCTGATCTGATTGTAAAATGTTATTCATAAATGGCTTTTATGGATCTAAGATAAGCTAATTAGAGGAGATACCAATTAAGACACCCAGTTGAAATGCTCAAACTATTGTGTTTTAGTATTGCCTAATGGCAAAAAAATGAAAATAAATAAAATTACTAAAAGTGAGCAAAATAATGCGTAAGTTTTATTCATGATAAATTGTTAACGGTAACACATTGGGGAATGCGGTGACCCCTAAGGAATATTTCCGTTTACATTTTTAGGTCGTCCAATATAATCGGAAAGACCTTATGACAGCATGATTTGTGTGTGTGTATTATGTGGTGTTATGGGGCTTGTGTGGGGTAACAGATGAGGTCAAAGGTCATTCATGGGTCACTTAGGGTCTATCTTGTGCATGTGGTATGCACTTTTGGATGAAATGTTGTGTAGCTTTTTAGTGCAGTGATGGATCAAATGCGTACTTGGTATGCTTATACATTGAGATAAGGGGTTTTATGTGGAGTAACAGATGATATCAATGGTCATTCAGGGGTCTCTTAGGGTCATATTTTGTGATTTTGCGCAGGTGGTATACATTTGGTTAAAATGGCAAGCTTTTTAGTGCAGTGATGGATCAAGTTCATACTTTGTTTGCTTATACATTGAGACAAGGGGTCTTTTGTGTGATAACAGAAGAGGTCAAGGGTCATTCAGGGGTCTCTTGGGTCATTATATCTTGTGCATGTGGTATACACTTTTTAATTTTATCCATTGCTCTATACTTATTCTTTAACCACATAATCGGATGACCCATTTGGGACCGCTGCCCCTATTTTCTAAAAATTAGTTGTAAACTCTTCTAAATATTTTGAAAACAACTACCTATTGGTGCACCGAGAGAAGCAAGAAACAACAGAATTCATTGTTTAACACAAAACTTTAACATGGAATGGTTTCGCAATTTCCTGGCAATTAAGATAGTGTACGGTTTATGCTTATGCCCACGGACTTGGCCAACCCCCCCCCCCCCCCCCCCCCCCCGGAACTCTTCCTGTTTTTACTGTTTTACAGAATGTAAACATCCAAATTGTTTTCAAACTTGTGGAAGTGATTTCAGTCAGGGCCCTTTTCATTATGTCAAATTTTTTTCATGCCATTATGTCCCTTTAACGTTGCAAGGTGATAGAACATGATGAGGTCATGTGCTGTATACAGGCGCAGATCCAGGGAGGGGGCGGAGGGGGTGCGCGCCACCAGTAATTCTGCAAATTCTTGCAAAATCAGCCCATTTTGAGCTATTTTGGACCAGTTACAGCCTTTCAGCCCCCCGTTAATTTTGACATTTTTCAAATCCTGGATCCGCCATTGGTATACGTTTTGGACAGAATATGAATATTAGTGAGCTCATGTGCATATTTTCAGTAAAATGTGATTAAACCACAGTTGTGGAGGCCATCTTAATTATGCACTGCATAATTCTTGTTGTAAAATCCATAAACCGAGTTTGTCACCATTGGACAATTCAAGAGAATAAATAGATGGTGTATCCCAAGTTGAAACCAAAAATGGCTTTTTGCAACTTACAAGGTTATGACTAAATTTGTTTAATACCCATGATTAAAAATAATACCGCCACTAAATTTTATATTGTTTTTTTTTCAAACAGCTCTTCAAACAACACCAGGTAAATAATCGCCTCTTTGTAATTATTGCATCTTAATTTTACAAAATTAATTTGAACATCTTATTTTATTCCCAAAGTGAGCAATTATGTCCTCAAGAACCATTCATTTCTATGAGATACCCACTTCAAAAGGTTAAGATATTTGTTTAACCATCTAAAGAAACTTAACCACATAATAATTTTGTTAATTTATATAATTTCTATTAATCTATTTTAATTCTGCCTTAACAACTCTGCCAACTACAGGTGAGTATGTGATGCTTTTTATAACTAATGTTATTTTTTTATCCCTCTGGCTTGAAAAGCAGTAGGAGGATTTTGCGATAGCGTGCATGTCCGTATATGTGTGTGTTCCAGTTTGGTGTGGTTTTGGTTTTTCACACCTTGTTCGAAAGGTTTAAGTCATATTTACACCAGACTTGGGGTTAAGGTGCAACAGGGGTTCATTCATATGTGGATGATGTCAAAGGTCATAGACCATGCATGCTTGTGTGTGTTCCAGTTTGGATATAGGTTTTTGTTTTTCATGTCTTGTTCGAAAAGTTTAAGTCCGATTTAAACCAGACTTGGCGTTAAGGTGCAATAGGGGTTCCTTCATAGGTGGACGATGTCAAAGGTCACCTGAAATCATGTTCCAAACTGCCTTCTTGCCAGGGGGATGATGCATGGTTACTTATTATTTTGATACAATGCACATACCCATCAGTTAAATTTAATTTTTTTGTGAAAATAATTTGTAGAGCCATTGTTACCTATGATTTTTGTACTTTCTTTTGGTTTCAGTTCTTCCAACAACAACAGGTACATATTCAACTCTTCTTTTTGTAATTAGTGTACCTTTACTTGTCAAAATCTTGATTTTGCCAATTACATGTAGAATTGTAGATGCTTTATGTGTCATCTGCAAGAATTGCAGAAGGCACATAGGGATTACTCTGGTCGTATGTCTGTGTATGTGTGTGCTTGTCTGTGGTCAAAATGTTAACCCGTAATAGATTGCATGCTGTATGAGTTCCGTAAGGGCTATGATGATGTAACTTGGTGGAGAGAGGGAGTGGGGTGACATGTTGGTGACCTCATGTGACCTTGGTGACCTCATGTTACCTTTGGCCAGTCAAAATGCTAACCCTTAATATATTGCATGCTGTATGAGTTCCGTAAGGGCTTCGATGATGTAACTTGATGGAAATGAGGGGGCGGGGTGACATGTTGGTGACCTCATGTGATCTTTGGCCCTATTCAGAAACCACGACGGCAGATGACACTTGTGGTCCGGGGACCGTGATGTATTTTTAATTAATAAATTATTCTTTTGATAGATGTTGCCTGTCAGTTTAAATTTTTGTTATTTGAATAAACAAGAAAGAACATCTTTGGTCCCCATTTAAAGTTGTTTAGTACTTCCAGGTTTTTCTTCATTCTTACAACAAAAGCTTCAAATTGGGCTCATTGCATAGGATTATATGGCAAAGTTGACTCCGCATGCAGATATGTGAGACGTTTTTTTTTCCCCTTACTGTACCTGTTGCCTTGCAAGAAATATAATTTTTTCACCAATTAACAGTTGTCTCAACTACAAATTAAAATCTCTTTTGATTTTGTTTTAACAGCTCTGCCAACTACAGGTGAGTATCTGGTGCTTTCTATAACATATGTTATTTCTTTCATATATGACACAATGCATGCATCAGTTAAATTATATTTTCTTGTGAAAATAATTTGTAGAGTCATTGTTATCAATGATTAAAAAGAATATTGCTACTAATTTTTGTACTTTTCTTTGTGTTTCAGCTCTTCCAACAACTACAGGTAAATATTAAGCTCTTTTTTGGTAATTAGTGTACCTTTACTTGCCAGAAATTAAACATCTTGATTTGGCCAATTACATGTAGGTTGCTTTAAATTTAGAGAATAAACGGTATGATTTGGGAACCGGTACTTCTTTACGACGAATTTAACTCAAGGCGATACCATTATTGTAACTGTTAGAATGAAACGAGGCCGAGAAGGCCAGTTCTTTCCACACAAAAATAATGGTGTAGCCGGGTTCAACTTTTCGTCGTAAAGAGACTACCGGTTCCCAAAATCATACCTTTGTCTATCTTAAAAAGCTTTATCATTAAGCGGGCCATCTTTATCAATTCGCGAATTTTACTGCTTTTAATACAACATAAATTACGATGCCAACCATGTGTCAACAAAATGCGAAAACCCGTTGTTGAACGCACCGATCATACAGAACGAGACGCAACTTGGCAGGCGTGCACGACGTAGCAAAACACAATATGACGCGAGCGCTTCGACCTTAAAATAACATCATACGCAGTGTGTACTACCTGGGTTCATCGAATTGAACCCAGATCAGCCAATGAAATTTTCCCCCTAACTTTTTTCACACTGTGTAAGAATAATAAATTATCCAATCTTTTGACAAGATATGCTTTCGTTATTGTTATTTGTACAGGAATAAACAAGGAGGAATATATTTCATCCCCTTCAGCTATAGTGGAGGACCACTTGCAATCCGTTCGCAGGTGTGTGGATGTTGTGTCACTAAAATGTTAATTTTTTTTTAAATTAACATTAATTTGTTTTTTTCTCAAAATTGACCTCAGGTGCAACAAAAACTTGTGTCATAGGTGCTGCACCATGGGATCCATCATATTTTGATGAGGCAAAGGTCGTTGTCGGGGAAAGAAGGGAAGACGGAGCTTTTTGATAACTTGATCCCCTTCTTCTCCTTCCCGTCTTCCCGTCCGATCTGGTCAAGTTGAAAAATTAGGCTTAAAATGTAAAATTGACCTCAAATGAAAGTTGAAGTTCAATTGGAACCAAACTTGGTATAATAGTGCACCAAGTCACGGAGTGGCCCACAGCTTTATTCTTTGTGTATAGCAAGTCAACAAAAAGCCGAGAACTGAAAATTTCTAGTATTCATTTTTGTGCCACTTCATGGCAATTTAAAACATTTCCTGACAACAGACGCTCAAATTGGGCTTATTGCATGAATCCGCATACTGTAGTGTGCAGCTCTGTGAGACTTTTTTTGTTCTTGCAATTTTTTCATCATTAACAGAGGTCTCATCTAAAAGTGTGTATATAAATAAATATAAATACATAAATCAATTAAAGCTTATTTGAACACTGAAACTCTAACGTGACATGTGATTGAACATAATAGAATTCAAATATCAATGCTATGTTAAAAATATAAGAATTTGACTTGGACCACAGGCCATATATAAAAGGTGGGTGACTCGATATGGGTCATATGATGTATTCTCCCTTCTTCGGAACGTATAGCGCCAAACACAATCTAATTACAAAGCTTGAGTATAAATGGATCCAGCTTCGCGGACAGTGGAAGCAAAAAATGTTACTAAATTACCCATAGGAAAGTGAAATGTTTGGAGATGTGTTTTAGTCAAAATATCAAAAGCGAAACCTTGCGGGCCTTAAATTCACTGGGGTGGTAATGAGAAAAAGTTATCTTCTGATACCAAAATCTCCATTATGGGGACGGGAAAGGGTTGGGCGTGTAGGGGGCCAGGCAGGTGTTGATGGGTCACACAACTTTAACAAATATAGTTGTGTGGGCCTGGCCTAAGGCAGGACGAAACATAGGGTCCTGTGTCCACTGTGTTGTCAGTTGGTGATGTTTGTCTGTTGTAAAAAAGGTTAACATGCATGTAATATGCATATACTTCGATGAAACATGAGATCCCTCTTGTTGAGAGGTCAAAGGTCATATAACAAGGTCAACGGTCATGTGAAGTCAAGTTGATAAATGTAGATTGACTTCATTTTGAAAAGATGGAAATTCAATTTGAATTAACTTGGTTATGGATAATACACAGAAACCCTCATTGTTTATGGGGTCAAAAAGTAACATATTAAGGTCAAAGAACGTGAGGTGGGCACTGCGGGCCAAGGACCACGATGTATTTTGGTATCCCCTTAATCCTTTCACTTGGTGTTGACTGTAAGGTGATGGAAAACGTGTTAATTTTTGTGACTATTTTGGTTGCTACTATGTAGATCCTTGTCCAGCCAATAGAAGATGTGTGATGAGGAAAATTATACATGAGAGATTCTTCTGTGATGGGTGGTACTTGACTGTCCCGATGGAAGTGATGAATTCAGTTGTAAGTACACTTTAGTAATTGAAAAATTTTTTTAAAAAATTTGTTTTAAATTTTACTTACAACTGATTTGTATGACAAGCTGCCCCTAGCATTCACGTATGGGTTAAAACTGTCATGTTGCAGTGTGCTTAACACCATGACGAGGCAACTTGTGTAAAACGTTTTTATATGGAGTGTGAACTGCGGCACTATGAGAGATTGCGATTTATTCCGTATTGAATTACGTGTTTACACAATTTGGCACTAGACGCCCCTCTAAACGGATTATCATGTCTCAAGCAACAGAAGATTAATTGGTCAATGTTGACTGAAATTTGAACCATTCAGCTTAGGTTGTATAGTCTAGAGAGGCACGGCAGGGTTATGATTTAAAAAAGCATTGCAAGTAATTCAATAACAATGCTCTTTGTGAATTTCTTGTTGTACCGTTTGAATTAACCATTTTTGAAATTTTCTTTAATCCCTGATGTATACAGCCGGCCAAATTATGGTATACCTTGTGGTGTTAGATGATAATTTAGCCAATCAGAGCATGGTAAGAGGAAAAGTATAAAGGTTTGTACAGATGTATAGAAGGTTCATTTTTGATTGATTGGTACTCGAAGGTTATATCATGCTATTATCATGATTACTGTAGCCCTCAGGGAGGTGAACAACCTGTAGCTGCATCATGCAGGACAGGACTGGGCCCGGGGTTTCTCAACCTTTTTGGGGGTAGGTATGTGCATCCGGATTTCAAAAATTGATGGGATCCGAGCTGATTTGAGGCCCCAAAAAATGGTGGGGTCTCTGGAAC
The DNA here is from genome assembly GCA_023653785.1 of Ophioderma brevispina. NCBI lineage: Eukaryota > Metazoa > Echinodermata > Ophiuroidea > Amphilepidida > Ophiodermatidae > Ophioderma > Ophioderma brevispina. The sequence goes on from JAMKCH010056010.1 coordinate 19,543, forward strand.
TATGTTTTCCAAAAATTTAGAAAATAAGCATGCCATTTCAAGCTATTTTGAGGTTTTTTGAGGGAAAATTTGTAGGCGATATGTTTGACATGAAAAGTAGGGTGGGTCTCTGGAACTTGAAATGCGTCCTTTTTAAAGGGTTTGTGTCTCTGGAACTGAAAAAGAGCCTCTGCCTTGAAAATGGGGTCTTATACAGAGTGTCCCAAAATTAATGCAATCCTTGCAGGGGGTTGCGGTTAATTCAAAATTTACTGAGGAATTATCAAATTTTGTATAAATATTCTGAATGTGCGTTAGATCCTTGAAGCAGGTTCACCTTGAAAAGTTGACTAAAATGTCTTTTAACTACAAAAATCTCCTGGTACTAATCCTGTCTTTTTTTAAATGTTGAAATGTTGCGAGATATCTGTACGGCCTATCTTTTTCTCAACATACTGTTCAAATTTCATCTAATTTGCTTCACTGTTTTTTAGAACCAAGGCGATTACATATGTAAGCCACAATTTAAGCCATTCCAAGTTTGACTGCTGGATACACAATCAAAGCATGCTAAAGTATGCAGGTGCCTGTTTTTGTTTTTCTCCTGTTCATTCTTCATCCTTACTACTTAAGTTTGGTTCAATTAACCCAGTATAACCTTGTAAACTAAATATTTTAATATTAAAAACATTTAAAGACAACATGTCTGACAAATAAGGGAAATGGTCTCTGTTCAATGACAAAGTTCTGACATTGTGTTTGATGTATCTCAAGTTTGGTTTTCAGTGGTTTATTTGTGTTGTTTGTTGTGTCTATCAAATGGTCCATATTATAACATATCATAATGGTCTTCAACATCCATTCATACCATTCCATTTTGTATTTAATCCCTCTGCTGCAATTTGCAGTATTCACATGGATTTGTCAGACACACTGAAGATAAAACATTTAAGTTTGGCCAGGTCGCTAAGTTACTATTCTCAATATGAGTAGAGGAAAATACTGCACAGACGATAAAAGACCGTGGATAAGCAATAAAACAAATATTTTTAGGGTATTAAATAATTTTGAAATTAATAAAGCCCCAACCATTGCCATTCATTTGATGTTTTTAATCCTCCGCGCAACTTACATTATTCATCACGCGATTTGTCATTAAAATCCACTTGATAAAATTTACAGTCACTAAGTTACTATTATGAGTAGAGTCAAAATACTGCACATAAAATAAAAGAACGTGGATATAATAAAACAATGACGACAAAAATTTTAGTAAATTTTATTTTTTAAAAAACAGACAGGATAGTACCAGGAGATTTTGTGTAGTGTGAAGAGACCTTTTATTCCACGTTTCAAGGTGAACCTGTTTCAACAATCTAAGGCAAACTTGTATGGGGTAATTTGACAGCCGGTTACATAATAGCCTTTGTTTTCAAAACTATTGAACCGTATCAGACAAATTAACAGGGTGTAACGAACAAGTTCAGCATTCAAGATCTGTTAAAAATTTGAATAATTCCTCAGTAATTTTGAAATTATAGCATCGACTGCGAGGATTGCATTTATTTTGGGACACCCTGTAGAGGTCGTTGCCATACCCATACTTCATCCAATGTGAGAATCCCCCCCCCCGCCCCAGAGACTGGGAACTTACATTTTGTCTTCAATACTTAAGCTGCCTAATTATGGTAGCTCAAGCTGCACCTTGGTAGGTGAATAGCCCAGGAACCCCTTCATGATTCTCCATTGGTAGTTTTTAACCCAGAAGTCAAAGGTCTTTGAAACAATATAGAATATCGAGTAACACAGGGTTCACACGAAATCATATTTACCTTGTCTTGATTAGTTTGCAGTCAACAAGTAGCCTCCAAACCAATCTTTTTTTTAGATTGCATGTGACTGTGACCTTAATTTGGCCACCCCATCTTACATAAGAGCAAATAAAAGCTATTGTCCCCTGTTTAAGGGAGGGGTCATTATTTCCGCCAGGGGGGAATGGAGGATTTGGGGAATCCGAAATTTTTTTGTATTGTAAGAGAGGAGGGGGGAACGATGAAATTTTTGTCATCAATGAGAGAGAGGGGAACAATGAATTTTAAATGGGGAAATCACATGATCAATGTGGGGAGTGTGAAAATTTTATGAACGTAAGCGAGGTGGGACCGCAAAAATTTGTGTCCAAAAAAAGTTGAAATCCCCATTCCCCCTCCTTGCATAAATAAATGACCGTCGTCCCTAACTAACCCTGTGATATTGCCTGACTTTAAAATTCTAACTTGTGTTGGCATGTCCATGTCCAATGAGGGTGAATTCAGTGTGAATCATACACGCTGTATTGAGACAGCAATGGTTTGAATGGTGTGACATTGGTGGGGACAACTCGATGAACAAAAGTGAAGTATAACTTGAATTAATCTGGAGAGAAGCTTTATACACTTAGAAAACTGTGTTGGACATTTCGCCGATTGAGGGCTGCTCGTTAAATGACGTTGCATGACGTCAGAATATTTGAGAAACAGACAGGTTGTTGAATCATTGGAAATTTGTATTTACATGTGTAGAAGCTGCATAAATTTCACCACATGTGCAATCGTAAGAATAGGTGTAGCAAATAAACCATTCTATCATTGATGGCTTCTTTCCGCGTCAAAATCGGAATTATGAGTGAAGTTTCAGAGGATTTACTGCCTCGTTCCGTATCTAGTTTTTCTCTCTTTGGCCTTTAATCGCTTGTACAGTTTGACAAGCAATATTTCAAACTTATTTCCTTCTATTTCCTTCTAATCATCTTTGAAACATTTTATCATAAGCCGACATTTTGTATGGTAAATCCTGAAGGTTTAACCTTTATACTCGTACCATATTTGACTTGCATTGGTTGTAATAAACTTGTGGCGTTTTCCATTATGCATAGATTCAACCCTTCGAAATTTTGACTGTTACTGCATGCCACCCTGGTTGAAGAAGCCCCGATGGGGAGATGTCTCACACACGACATGCCATAATAGTGCTCATTAATTATGTTTGTAGCCTGAGTCCCCGGCCCTCATTCATAACTAACAAACATTGCGGAAAAGTCCATACGTTTTCAAGGACTGAAGGATTTAGCGGATCAGTGAACGAAATATCACATAGCTTCAACGGCGAAGTTTTCATAGTGTAATATTTAGGGTTATTTTGGGGGTTAGGGTTTAGGGTTAGACTATGACTGGCAGCTATGGAAAATTTAACATGCTTTTAAAAACCTTTATGTTCCATCTCTGGGTAACAATTTGGTGCTGTGAACACGATGTGTTCAATCAGTCAATGACATTTCTATAGCACCTAAACCAATACAAATTTGCACAAAGGTGCTGTAAAACCCAGGCAACAAAAATACAAAGGACAGAGAGCATATAAATAAACAAGAGTCCTGATTATGAGCAAGTTCAAACAAATGACATTTTAATAAGTTCTTGAAGATTTCAACAGATCCAGCACACTTGATTCCAAAGTGAGCATAGCAAAAAAATGATAAATCAGCAATGTTGAATGCTGGGTCCTTGATCAAGAAGTACAAAAGTAATTGTTCAATGTCTACAGGCATTTTCAGGAGGAATTTTGTGAAATGCACCAATCATGCACAAGCATCTTCCATAAGAGATGAGTGGGGCAACATTTTCTGGCACCCAACCCAGAAATTCCCTGTCACATTTGCCATGACCCGATTGCATAATTTCATAGAGTGGGCATAACCGTAGGTATCGGAACTTGCCCGTACGATAATAGCTACAATTTGTCATTTGATACATCTTTTTTGTTAATGTCAACACGAGTTACAGACAGAAGTAGTTAAAGTTTGACTTATTATCATAATTTACTTATAACAATGAAATCATCATTTTTCTTCCCTCCTTGTAGCTTGTGTTTATTAACAGAAAGAACAAAAATGCAAACCGACCCAGACCATTTATAAAGCAAAATAGATTTCCCTGTGTTATAGGTCCCAAAGCTCTCTCAGAAGATTGTGAGCAATTTAAGTTTTTAAAATTTTCTTGTTAACAGTAAATGCTTTTTCATGTTTTCATAATTTGAGGGTTTCAGTCATCAGAAAAAGGAATAAAATTGACTGCAAAGTGGCTCAAAATTCCATTTAAATATTAAAAAAAATTGCAAACTGCTTGTCTAACTCACAATAACAAAATTTAGCCTGAAATTGCTCGATTGCTAACCATTTTGGCATTTGTCAAACCAGCCATGCATAAACATTTTTAATACATGGTCATGTAACGCTTCTTAACCAATCATGTTTGCTGTTACATAAGAGGTAAACATGAATACTTGAGTAATGGTTCAACTGACTGTGAGAATGGAACAGATGACTTAGATCACGGCAAGTTATCCATTTTAGGGAGGAACAGAATATCATTCCCAGGAGTTGGAGGTT
>JAMKCH010056013.1:0-17180 GCA_023653785.1 Ophioderma brevispina
CATTTGAAGGAATAAGATGAGCTCTACGAATAGTTATAGCTTCTAGGGTGACAATTGTTAGATCTTCGAGTAGGAATCGTACTGACCGCCAGGACGCAGGGTTATACTCTTGATTTTTAGGCATTATTTGGCAAAGTAGTTCAGGATGCTCCTCTTAGAACATTCGGGAAGAGTGTGGTTTTCTCTAACTGCTCTTCGGTTAAACACCTTTGAAAAAAAAGAGGTCCACCAAAAAACTACGCTGCCAAAACGCCACGTATAGGAGAACTTATTTACAGCTCATGCAGTTGATGTGCAAGACAGATGGTCAAAATTCAACTGCCTGGGGATGGATAGTGAAAAGGGGGGGGAAATTGTTTCCCCTCTAATGTAACACAGTCCTGCACCAGAGTGCTATGGGACATGATCTCATGCAATATGTCTTCAGATGCGAAATGCTCCACATGAACAGGTAACTGCAAAAAGAAGGGAATGCACCACAGCTTGGGGACATTCATGTGAAAACATGGATCAAGAAACTCGGTCTCAATAATGACATTGAAGGACTAAATCGTAATCGTGTGGTCAATCGTCTCTGTTGCAACAAGTGTCTTTATGCAACATTTTTGGGTGATGAGGTGAATATGTGAATAAGGATGAAGCTGTACGTCTGTTTATGAAAAATTACACATTACACTGTAACACCATATTTTGCAATGGTGATAGATTTATAGCCGATAAAAATTCAACATGCTACGAATTTGGACAAATAGCCCACACGACCTTTAAAAACATCTAAATTGTATTTCTATACCTCAATTAATAACAAACATATACACATTTTTTCCATTTTTTGCCATCTGGTATCAGAGATGAAAAAAATAATACCGTCGCCAACATCACTACTGTGTCTTATCTACAAAATGCAAGTTTTCGAGTTTGGAAAATCGCCAATGAAATTCTACCGGGAGATTTCAGATTTTGTACTATTGATTAAACATTAGACTTTACTTTTAAGTGTGCATTATGAAGAGAAAAATCATTCTGATTATTTAAGTTTTAAATTGCTGGGGTTTGAAAGTGGAAATTGTATTCATGATATAAAGATACAAAGTCATAAGTCTGTATGTTGAAACGCAAAAGTCGTATTTTGCACATACGACGCTAAATGTCACCATTTATATTCAATGCGTTCAGATAGATCAGTAGTGAAACACGAAATGCTCACACACGAGGCAGATACGACACACTAGATCTGTATGTGAAAAGCGTACGTAAAAAGCGTTTTTGCGAACAGCGTTTAATATACACTATTGAAATTTAGTTGTAAATGAAAATAGGACAGTAGGTGAAATCGCGATATGCAGTTTTGAGCTTAATGATCAACAGTCGTAATTAATATCTCACTACAATTAGGCACTTTCAAGGATATTGTAACTTTGTGCAAGTATAGACCATAACATTATAAGGACATATGCAACCATCTCAAAAAAGTCAAAAATGTCCGATAAGACGTGATGTATGTGGGGCGACGATACTTTTCAACATGGCAGATGGAAGCCATTATTGCATTTAGAGGCCAAGATGATATATCAACTTAATAAAACCCATTTATGGATTGTTATGCTAGAATTAGTAGGAATGATACTTGTTTGTCATTTGGGCCCATCCGACACCAGAGATACAATAATTTTACTTTCAACATGGCGGATGGGGGCCAATGGATTTTGGCGGTTAAGGTGATTATCTAACTCATAAAACCCATTTTAGTTATGCATAGAATTAGTAGGAAATGACATAGTGTGTGTCCTTTTACTCATTAGTGCAGAGATATGAGGATTGATGTTGTTCAAAAAGGCGGTGGCGGCCATTGTGTTATGAACTAGTTTGAATTATGAACAATTGCGGGACTTCGATTTGTGAAATGATATATATTCAAATATGCGTTATATCCCAGAATATGCCAAGAAAACCTTCTGTTGGCCAATTTTTTTGGGTTAGTGTGGGTCCATGTCAATTTTATCTATATTAGGAAAACAAAGAATTGTATAACATTAAAATAAACAAAAAAACAGAACAAGTTTATAATTATTATAATTTTATTAAATTTCTTATTCTAGCTGTTCAGGTGGTTGGCCTAAAGCTGTTACCGGCAAAATGTATTCAATACCACGCAACTCCTAATACAATGTACGATCTAGATTCTTGGTGGGGGGGTTTCACTTAGGTTGGGTAGGATGTCAGCCGGGGGGTTTTTGAACCACTACCCAACAATTGATTTGCACGCAATCCTATACTGCTTTGGTGGAGGGTTTTGAAGCTGTGAGAGAGAAAACTAACTGGTTTAAAATGTATTCTGTGAGGCCATTCTGGACAGCTACGTTATTGTTCAAATTGTTGTGGTGTAACATTCTTCATACCCGATAAAATATACTTGAAACAGAATGCAACCCTTTCTTTATACTAATTAAGATAAAGGGACCGTTTAATAACAAAAAGGGCTGAAAATTATACCTCTTAGCCGCCACATCCCAGTGAGTAGTCCCTGTTCCACTAAGAAACCCCCCCCCCCCTGGATTGGATACTTAGAGTTACATCACACTTTAAAAAAAAAAATCTGGCCTGTTTTCCTAACAATATGGAAAGGCTGATAAGGCCAATGTGAACAGGGCATTGAATAAGGATTCAGATCCAGGAGCCAATTTTTGGTTGTTTTGTGTTTTTAACATTTTATTGCCCCTGTTCAAATGTAAACCGTTTGGTTGTTTAGAAACCAGGGAATGTCGCCTTTTAGCAGGGGTAAATTTACCCTTGCCCCTCGCTTATTTCAAGCCTTGCCAATAAAGTCAATGTTAGGTTTCCCGTAAAATTTTTTGCCAAATCATAATGAGGCAAATTAATTTTTCATTATTCATTGTGTATACAGCGATTTCACCAACCTTCAGCATGCTCTATTAATAGCGAAAATATTGTGCCAAACCACATACCTACATTTAAAATGATTTTTGCACTGTCTTGGGTTTAATCACCAGCAGAAGCCTTGATATTTTCCTTAAATACAAATAAATGAACTTTTTAGAGATTTCAGCATCTTAAATGCGGGCAGGACAGAAAATCATAAATGCGGGCCCCGGGTTACGGGAACATACTCGACTTTCATAACACCCTAATCTACACGTATCACGATGTGTCAAGGCTCGATTTCAATTATCCTAGCACCCTTCCTTAACACACACCTATTCGCCAACCTTTAGCGTTTCCTGTTTTCTTCCTTCCTTCTTTGCGCCATAGTATCTTTGGCAAGTAGGCACTTTATAAGTTCTTGTATTAATTCTTATTTATTATTATACCTCGGTTTTTGCTTTGGTTTACTAATATCCCCCAGAAAATGTGATTTCCAAAATTTCAGTCGATTCTGACTGAATGTTTGTATTACAGTGCCCCATAGGCCACGGTACATAATTTCTCTCTGTAAGTCTAGGGTTATAGACTTGTCAAGGTACAATTTCCAAATGATAGTGTATAGAATTGTACACATCCCCAGTTAGTAGCTAACTATATATAGATCTAATGAAGGTCAGTCAATCATATCAGTATTTCAAATGACCAGTCATGTAAATAGCAAGTTATTATCCCAAAAGACAAACTAAAACATTCAGAATGAATCACCACAACATTAACAACTTTATATTCAGAATGAATCACCACAACATTAACAACTTTAAAATAATGGATATGCAATGGCCACTTTACTGATAAGTTTTCTATCAGATTGGCAGTATGGCTTGACTTCTTAATTGGACTTAACCCTCGTCTTACCAAGCCTTTTTTTGTAACACGGTTTACCAAGGGGGTGGTTACCACCCCCCTCGAGAATTTGTTACAAAGCACCCAATGCTTTTGATTTTGATACCAGTGGATAGCTATGGTCCTCCTCTTTCCATTGATACCAAAATAAGTACCAACATACCTAGTATGGCGTCACAATGACGTCATCAAGTCCGCGAGTCGGCAAAATTGGCATTTTCCACAGAAAATAGGGGAAAATCCAATTTTGCGCTAAAAAATGTAGGAATATCGGATTTTCCTGCGGTTTTCAGCTCTAAATAATGGCAATTGATGATGGCTAGCTAGTTTTACATAAACATAGAGTTTTAGAGCCATACTGTACATAATATTTTCAAAAATGCACCATAAAATATCCTTGGGTGGCCAACCACCCCACCTACCCTTCGACTTTGATGGCATACCCTAACCCCGGTGAAGGTGCTACCTTCACATTTTTTTTGCTAAAATGACCGGAAAGGATGAGAGAACATTACCTAGAACAGCTTTTTACGAACGGTTTTAGCATTGTAGCCGCACCGTTGCGAAGTTCACTAGGGTGGTGGTAACCCACCCCCCCCCCCCGGTAAGACGGGTTACAGTGCTGAGTACTTGTTCTTTGTTACAACACAGGGCATATTCCCGGCATTGGCCCGGCACAAACTTTCACTGATAGTGCAGTGTCATCAGAAGAGGGTGGTTATGGCCCAAATATGGATATGAAACAATCATAATAATGCTATAACCTGAATTATTTGACCCGATCAAATTATCAGATTTAAATCCGGCCAAAAAACATTGTATCTGATCCAAACTGATCCTTTAATAGTATTTTGATTCAAATTAAATCCATCCCTTGTCATTTGAAAACATTTCACTTCGAATTCATTCAATGGATCAAACTAAAAAGGCCAAAAAATAATCTTTGATCCAAGTTGATTCAATGCCTCGAATAACAGCTAATTTGGCACCTATCTTTATAAGCACATCAGCCAACTGCACATACACATTTTGTAGAAATTTCATACTTCCCCCCCAATAAACTGAACTATGTTTGTGTTTAAATTTCCACTTCGATTGCACTCATACTATTCATCATCGTCAAATGTGTGGTATCATTACATGTGGAAGTACCATCGGGCCAATGCTTCATATCCCCTTGTCCTCATGAGGGAGCTACAGTCTAAACTATTCATGAGTTGTGTGTTGTAGAGTTGAAAACACAGAAGTTGGTCACCTATTATTGGGTGCCTGTGTTGTTGTGTGTGTGCGGTCCTACATGTAGGTGCATTGTGTGTACATCTGTGTGTGACTCTGCTAGTTGTGGCAATTAACATTGTTATTTTCTTTTCTTTTTTTAGCCAAAAAACATTGTCCCAATTTAGTGTAAAACTAGCGGGGAGTCCTGTACTGTGGCGCGCGGCCCCCCGCTAGCTGATTATACCCGCAGATGTATACTGGAATGTTTTTTTCAGAGTACTGTATTCGACTAGTCAGTCATTTAAGGGGGGCGCTTAGTAGAATGAATGAAAGTAAAGTCCTAAATCATATCCACTACATCAAAGCATGGGTAAATGCCCGAAAAAAAAAAAATAATGACCCCTACATACCTTTGACCCAAAATGACCCTCAACAATGTACCCCAAATGTGGTACTGCGAACTCGACACATATTAAAACTCTTCCATACGTCAAAGCACGGTGCAAGTTACCCGATTACCCCGCATTCCGCTTTGACCCTCAAAATTCCCCATCACAACATGACCACCAATCTCATAGCCGTAGATCTACCACCTACCAAATTCATATCCGTATGTTAAAGGCCGGCGAAACGAAGAGCCACAACCCAGTATGTTTTTTTTTATACTATAGATATTTAAGGTCGTATTTTGTTTTTTTAAACATCACCGTTATGGATCATTCCTCCATAAAGCAAATTGTTAATTTGATCTTGTTTCATTTTCCAGCTTGAACAGTGGTCTCCATACAAAAAACTCAACAACACATAACTTGCCAAATGCACCTCCAACCCATGTTAACCTCCAAGTACTTACTTGGCATGTCATGACCGATTTCTGAGTCAAGTCTTAGTGTGATTCATTGTATTCTTGTCCCTTACGCGGCACCAGAGGGAGTTTGAATCAATCCAGAGTGCATGCAAAGACCTCTATACTGTATTGTACTTGTCAGTACCTTGGGACATAAGTGTATCAGTAGGTTTAAGAACCACAATGATCATGCTCAAAGTACTATCATTGGGCTAAAATGAGTGGAAAAAGTCAGGGTTTTTGATGTGTTAAGAATATGATTTCCCATGGATCACCTGACCTTATTGAAGTTTAATTCCAAAACTGGTGCATTTGTGGGAGCGTCTCAATACACCCTCTAGCCAGGCACACGAGATGCGTCAAGTGCAGATAGCCATTCGACTCGGGTGACATTTCTAGATGTCATTTTCAAGTGAAGGCACTCGATACTATGAATCAGTTGTTTTCTGTATTTTAATGTTGCTCTTGTTTTTGGATTTTAATGTTGCTCTTGTGTCTTTACTTCTGCCTCGGGCAATCCATCACCAGTGTTTTTGTGTTGAATTTTATTTACCCCTAAGCATTTTGGTTATATTTCAACAATATGGTCTTTGGAGATTTTTTTATTTATTTAAGCCATTTTCTCCTGATAATGACAGAAAAGACCGAAACAAACTGTCCTAATGCCAGGAAGCGATACCCAGGCATACATTAAAGTAGTCCCCGATTGGCAGAAACGGGAAGGACTTAAATACAAGCACATATTTTAGCTTGCCCCAATTTTCAAAATTTGAAATTTTGCATAGTAGTGTTGGTATTGTCTAGTAAACGCTACCTGCGAACGGTAATACACTCAAAAGTGCGTATATGTGTTTATACAAGAGCAATATTGGTATTAGAATCGGCATGTCATTATAACTAGCGGACTGGAAACGCCCATTTCTGTACTCCATTGCGAAATGTGCCACCTTCACTAACCGAAAAGGACATCCCCCTTTTAACTTGACCCCCCCCCCCAAAAAAAAGAACACTGAACCACTAATGTATTAGCAGAGGACACCATACTTGGTGCCTTTTCCTGACTATTCATATTTGAAAGTGACATTTCAAGCAGCCGTTGAATCTCCAATAATAAATATTCTCATTACAAAAGCATGTTTTCGTGATGCATACGTAGACACAGTTTTGAGCTTAACCCATTCATACGTTATAATATTTACTAACCAATCACCATGCAACTGTGTAAAATCCCCTTTTGTTAAATTGGGTGGCGCCCTTCAATAGGTCTAGTAATTGCTTTAATTAGTAGTTCCTACTGATCTACATGATGTGAGTACTTTGAATAAAAGAGATTTGTTTTTGAGTTTTAGAAATTGCAAAGCTTTTTTGAAAAGTGGTTTTCGGGAAATGCACATGCCTTGCATGAAAAATCTGAACTATTGCACCTTTTGATCACTTAAAACTATCAGAACCGTGAGGGAATTTGAAGCAATCAAATTTTTTATCAAGCCGTAGTTTTATCGTTTTGTTGATGTAGGGAGTTACGTGTAGTAGACCAGTAAGGCAAGGTAATGTAGAATTTAAGACACCTCAACACAATTGGTGGTCACAATGTGTCACCACATGGTTATTCAAACATTTTAAACCAACAATAAACACCACTTGTTTCTTTTGAACTACATTATCATAACATATAAAACGCGTAATTCGTTTGATATATGCCAATTGTAATATCTTAGGTTGCACCAACAAAACAGATTTTATAAAATATTTTGGCAAATCTAACAGGCTTTTTACATCTTGCTTTCATAATTTTATTAAATTAAAAAAAAAAAAAAACATCGGTCCTCAGATCGCTTGTCGCCTGCCGTCGAGGTTGGTAAATATGGCCCATATACGTTTTGACCTTGATATGTGACCTTTGCATCAACACACAAGGGGTTATGCATGTAATCCCCATAAACCAGGTTTGGGTTCCAATTGACTTCAACTTTTCAAAGAGGTCAATTTAGCTTTTCAGCCTATCTTACACTAGACCTCACATGACCTTTGCCTGGGGAAGGGACCCTTGACCTCAGTAACAAATGGGGTGATCAGATGTTTGCACCTATGATGCAAGTTTGGTTTAAATCCATCGAGTATGGGAATATTACGGCAAATGTTACCCTTTTTTCACGACACCATCACATAGAAACATGGACAAAGTGATCCATGTGTCCCTTTCCCTTGGGTCTTTAAAGCGGCACTGGCACATTTTCAACAAAATTATAATTTCTCTTCACTTTGGCTCTCAAAGATAGTCTAGGCCAATTGGAAGAACAACTATATGTTACACATAAAAATACATACCCCAAACAGATAGGGACATTGATATAGGATAAGACATCCAGGTAATTTGTAGGCCAACTTTTTGAAGTTTTCCATAACTTTAATCACAATGTTATTCACATGACTATTTTTGACTCGTAACTCACAGATATTAAAACCAAAAGGTTATAGACCGATCAAACAGTTGGCATTTTCATGGGAAACATTCCATACGGCGTCGTGTTCTTGGTTTAACGCCATTTCGTTTTCGTCGTCTAGCTGAATTTAACGTAACCGTCAGCCGGCGTACGTTAAAATAATAAAATCGTTCTGTTTACCCATAAGAAGCTGATTTGGTCTAATCATTTTCGGTAGGGCCTTTTGTATATCAAAGCCTTACAACCATCCAAAAGATCGATTTTGAAAAATCTTGAGGGCGCACTATTTTTCAAAATTTGCCAGTGTCTCTTAAGAAAGGCAGGCGACACCTAAACTTATATATTGATTGCATTTGACCGTGCTCTCGACAGTGAAACACAGTCCATAGTAAAAACAGCACAACAACAAGAGATACACACTGATGCATTACTTCCTAATTACAAGAGATACACTGATGAGTTAGTTCATCAAACCGGATCCAATGTTATAAGAATAACCAATTTCAGATCGTGATCAAACAATTTCAACCTCTGCTAATCAACCCATCACACTAATAATACCATCACACCTTCTTTCTGCAAACCATCATAACAAACAATCCATACAAAATAGCCAAGATACTTGTATAGTCACAGCAACCAAAACAGATTACTTTTTGAAAGACAAATTTTTTGGCAAAACAATACAACAGGCGTGGAAATAATGCACAGAAGAACTTCGGCCTCCATCCTTGTTCTTCCACTAAAATAATGGTATGCCTTGGTTCAATTCATCGTAAAGAGTACCGGTTTTCCCCCCAAATCTACCTTTATTCGCATTCTTAAGACAGCTTTAATTTAAGGGCATCTTTAACCCCTTTTCCGCGATACTTATGGCTTAAATACAACAAGAAAGGACTCTGGCTACCCGGGCACCACCCATTGACAACATTCGAACAACCGGTGAATTCAACGATCATATGCAATGAGACGCAACTTGGCCGGCGCGCGTGAACGTAGCAAAACCGTATAATCAAATGCTTCAACCTACAATAACATCATACGGCCAAGCGCGTACTACCTGGGTTCAATTGTCTAATTGAACCCGTGCTCGCCAATGAATTGCTTACTTTTCCACAGCTGTTTAAAGAAGAAGGATATTTCTTAAATCGATTGCATTTGGTCACTCTTATACGTTAAGTTTTACAACAACCACAATCATGTTGGAACATTAACGAGTTGTCCCTTTTAAGGGTCGCCTCTTACGACATGCGGGATTCCACTACAACACTCGTGACGTCTTAACCCAACCTGCCGGGGGTATAGTATGCTCAATAGCCTATTTTCATCTAAAATTATGATATAACTTACAGATTCTAATACATGTACATAGAAAGCAATAAGAGTCAGTTGGTGTAGCCATAGGGAGAGGCTGTGTAACCCCCCCCCCCCCCCACTATTTGATTTTTCGTTGGTTGATATGATCCAATTGTACCAATTATGAAGTGACAACTGTTCAAGCTGTATTTTAATTACCACATGGGAATTGGGTGCCAGTATTCGGCAGCTAGATGAACCGTAAACAATGCATTCACCTCTTGTTAAATCATTATTAGTCGTTGTTATTAGTCTTGTCAGTCAGGTATCCCTTTTTGGCCTGCTACGGTATCCTTGTAACCAGTACTACCTGTCCCAGGGCCGCGTTGTCGGCGGCTAAACCGGTCACCCCCCCATCGATTTGCTAAGGAAATCTGATGAGAAGGATAGCGGTTCCCTGGTAGAATGAAAAGAAGATCTACCTTCAAGGGGCGTCAGCTCTGGAGAGCCATTGGCGGCCCCATCCAGCACATGCTGCCATTCATGGTGGGCATAGTTACCACAAGGCTAGGTCCACCGCCGAAAGCTGTGGATTGGGGTCAGGAAGGGCATCGGGTCAATTATCTTTTGCTCCAATAAATCCCTCACGCAGCAGTATTGCTGAGTGGGAGGTGTATCCGCCACCCCCTGTTGACGGTGAGGGCTTTTGTATATAAAAGCCTTACAACCATGCAAAAATATCGATTTTGAAAAATCTTGAGGGCGCACTATTTTTCAAATGTGCCAGTGTCTCTTAAGGCAGGCGACACATAAACTTATTGATTGCATTGACCTTGCTCTCACACGTGGAAAACACAGTCCATAGTAAAAGCACAACAACAAGAGATACACACTGATGCATTACTTCCTAATTACAAGAGATACACGGATGAATTAGTTCATCACCGGTCCATGTATATAAGAATAACCAATTTCAGATCGTGATCAAACAATTTCAACCTCTGCTAATCAACAACCATCAAAACTAATACCATACACCTTCTTTCTGCACCATCATAACAAACAATCCATACAAAATAGCCAAGATACGTTGTAATAGTACAGTCACCAAAACAGATTACTTTTTGAAAGACAAATTTTTGGCAAAACAAATACAGGCGTGGAATAAATGCACAGAAGAACTCGGCCTCCAGCCTTGTTCTTCCACTTAAAATAATGGTATTGCCTTGGTTTCAATTCATCGTAAGAGAGTACCGGTTCCCAAAATCATACCTTTATTCTCATTCTTAAACAGCTTTATCATTTAAGGGCATCTTTAACCCAATTTCGCGATACTTTATGGCTTAAATACAACAAGAAAGGACTGCTACCACCCATTGACAACAATCGAACAACCCGTTGAATGCAACGATCATATGCAATGAGACGCAACGTTGGCAGGCGCGCGTGAACGTAGCAAAACGCGGTATGATGCAAATGCTTCAACCTAAAAATAACATCAATACGCAGCGCGTACTACCTGGGTTCAATTGTCGAATTGAACCCGGGCATCAGCCAATGAAATTGCTTACATTTTCACAGCTGTTTAAAGAATATAGGATATTTTACTTAAATCGATTGCATTTGTCACTCTTATACGTTAAGTTTTACAACCACATCATGTTGGAACATTAGACGAGTTGTCCCTTTTAGTCGCCTCTTACGACATGCAGGGAGTACATCGTGACGTTCTTAACCCAGAACCTGCAGGGGGTATAGTATGCGCAAAGAGCCTATTTCATCTAAAATTATGATATAATGACAGATTCAATACATGTACATAGAAATGCAATAAGAGGCAGTGGTGTAGCCAGAGGGAGAGGCTGTGACCCCCCCCCCCACTATTTGATTTCGTTGGTTGATATGAGCCAATTGTACCAATTAATGAAGTGACAACTGTTCAAAGCTGTATTTTAATTACCACATTGGAATTGGGTGCAGGTATTGCGGCAGCTAGATGAACCGTAAACAATGCATTCACCTCTTGTTAAGATGATTATTAGTCTTTGATTATTAGTCTTGTCAGGTCAGGTATCCTTTTTGGGCCTGCTACTGGTATCCTGGTAACCAGTACTACCTGTCCCAGGGCCGAGTTGTCGGCGGCTAAACCGTCACCCCCATCGATTTTCTAAGGAAATCTGATGAGGAGGATAGCTGGTTACCCTGGTAGAATGAAAAAGAAGATCTACCTTCAAGGGCGTCAGCTCTGGAGAGCTTGGCGGCCATCCAGCACATGCTGCCTTGTATGGTGGGCATAGTTACCAAAAGGCTAGGTCCACCGCCGAAAGCTGTGGATTGGCGTCAGGAAGGGCATCTGGTCAATTATCTTTTGCTCCAATAAATCCTCACGCAGCAGTATTGCTGAGTGTGAGGTGTATCCGGCCACCCCTGTTGACGGGGACAAAACCGGATTTAAAACTTTGGTTTAACTAAACTAACTTTAAAGAAAGAATCGGACCCAATTAAACTGTTGTAGAAATGATCATTTTCATATTGCAGCCAGTTCGCAAAACCGTGCAAAGTGATTGATTAACCCCAATGTGTAAATGCCCAGCCGGCAATTATCAGCCGTTTTTTGGTTTCACTCAATGTCCGGCCGGCACTAATTGGGACTTGTGCCTATTATTAGCGGCTGGACATTCACCCTTTACCACCAATTTTTGGAAAGAGGTTAATGTCCGACCAGCATGCATCAGCAGTGGGCACTGCAGGGCTTGAAAAAATGTAAATTTCCCGGGAAGATAGTTGCATTTCTCCAGATTTCCCGCTATATCTCAAGTATGAATTTCCCTCCAAATGGCCAAATTTCCCTCCAAATGGCCAACTTTCCTGGGAAGGAGCTTCCCAAATTCCCCACTTTTTCGAGCCATGGTGGGCAGGGTCCCAGAAAGTGCGGGAGCAGGGAACACCGCTCCTAGGAAATGGCACAAAGAATTGAGGAAGTCACAAAAAGGATAAAAAATGTGCAAGAGGAAAAATGAAGAGAAAAAGGAAGAGAAAAAGGAGGGGAAAAAATGAGAAAGCAGAGAAAAAGAAAAAAATGAAAGAGAGAAAGAGAAAAGAAAAAGAATGATACAAATCCGACAATATAAGAAATGAACAAATATCAAAAATTACAACATTTCCTCAGTGAAGTGATCGCTATTAAAGTTGTCTCATGGTAATTTGCATGCGGAAAAGGGAATCATCATTTCTAGGAGTTAAAGAAAACTGGGGACACTGAGGAAAAACATTGAGGAAAATATTTAAAACAATTCCCGTGAAGTTGAATAGTGTTAAATTGACTTAAGCCCCGTTTACACTAGGCCAAAAGTCGAAGTGAATTTGATTGAGTCGTCATCGATTTCACTTTTTCCTGAAGTGTAAACACGCGCAGTCGTAATCGATAGGACTTCAAAAAGTCGAATTTGTAAGTTAGCAATTTACTTTTGAGTGAATTCGAATAAGTCGTCAATGAATTCGAATTTTTTGCAGTATAAACAGAACACGTAATCGATTTCATGTCTACTGGTCGTAACAAGTGACCTGCCTCTGCGCATTTCCGGCTTATCACCAAGCAATGCAAGTGTGCTTCTAAACAACTGAGCATGAAGGTAGCGCGGTCATTTCAACAAATTCAGACTTCGGCGTTGTTGTCTTCATTTTCTCTCTACTTTTGCCGTTAGTTTTGATCATATTTAGGCCTAGAAAAGCTAATCACAGCCGCCGAGAGCAACCCAAATTTAGTGTTGGGCCGCCATGTTGAAGATCGCGCGAAATCTTCGTTGAACCGGAAGACGTAATTATTTTCTGAAAGCGAATTCGGAAAACGGCTTTCAGTATAAACACCTACAACTCGAATTAATTTATGCTAATCCTCAGTCGTAATTCAAAAATAATATCGAATTCAATTCGAATTTTCTCTAGTGTAAACGCGCTATTATATAGCCAAAAAGTGAGCTAAGATTTGAGGATAAGTTAACAGTTCTTACACTGTAAATCCATGTTCTGGATCTGAACACGTATCAAAACACTACTTTTGAGACATGTCTAAGCATTTAATTTCTGAATATTTAGGTGTTTAGATTCTAAACACATCTCCATAACATGATATTTATGTGTTTAGATTCTAAACATGTCACCATGTTAAAAACTATTACAAAATCTAAAGACTTACGTTTTACAGTGTACGAAAGGAACAAATGTAATAATCCCGAATTTCATAATAGAAGACGACTTTCACTGACTCAAACTTCAGTTGAGGAAAACTGATTGTGGAAAATATTAACAGATCTGAGGAAAACCATTTGGCAAAAATATTAGAAGATCTCCACAGATTTAGATTTCAGATTCAGAATAAGAGGAATGAAAAGTCACGGTACATTTTTTTAAAGGAAACTTAAATTGTTTCAGACAAAGATGAAATTAATATAAGTGTCATGACAACAATATATTTCATTCAAAAAAAGTAATGTTTTCCTCAGGATCATAATTATTGTAAATAAGAAAAAATAAAGAAACAGGAAAACTCATCATTTACAGACATTTTAAAGCAACAAACAAGTAATTGAATATGCTCCTGGAGCATTATTTGAATCAGAATATTTTTCCAGATTATTTATGCTCCAAGAACAAATTGCTCAAGGACCATATGGTAGTGGACCATATGCTCCTGAAGCAAAATTTTGGGCAAAAATCTTATAGAAGGATAGAGATACTCCACATTTCTAGGATTCTACGTGAGTTAATTTTGACTTTAAAAATTTGCTCCTGAGGAAGAAAAAACTTTCTGGAACCCTGGCAGTGGGTCTCTTAAGGGGCAATGCCTAGCCAGCAATTATCCGCAGTCCAATTTCGGCTATTTCCTGATGAGTAAATGCCCAGCCGGCACTAATCGTCATTCAGGTTTTCCCCCTTTGTCAATGTTATTTTTTTTCTTGGGTGGTGCCAGTCATGGATTTGTGGGTTACAAAGAGTTTATGTGAGCTTAATCCTAGAAACTCATAGCCAATTTGATGAGTTTCACAGGGTTAGAATTTTAATAAGTTTTTGTTATTGCCTTCTGAGGGGAAAACACCCAGCCGGCAGTTATCTGCTATCCGATGCCAGTGATATCCTGAGGGGTAAAATGCCAAACCGGCACTATGAGGGTTTAGTGCCCAGTCAGCACCTTTTTTTATCGGCAGTGGGTCTCCTGAGGGGTGGGTAGATGCCCATCTGGCGATAATCAGCAGTGACCTTTTTTCACTATATGCCCAGCTGGCAATTAATCGGCACTGAAAAAAATGTGATTGTCGATAAATGCCGCTTGGATGAGTTCGGGTTAATTCATGACTGGCACCACCCAAGAAAATAACAAAAGAACAAAGGGGGAAAACCTGAATGAAGATAGCACCAGCTGGGCATTTACTCCTCACTCCTCAGGAATTGTGGGGAGTTACAGCCCCCCTCCTTTCCCCAGAAAATGCCACTGGATACCACAGCTGCCACTTTAACCCCACCCATCGTGCACTATCCCCCCTCCCAAGTACTTCCGGGTTCTTTCCCGAATGTTGAGTGTACTATTGACCTTCCGAATTTGAAAGAGGTGTGCAAGTAAAATTTGGCGAACCCGGAACTGCTGCTACTTTTTTTATCCCGATGGTCAACATCCATTGTATTCAATGGGGCTTGACCTTGTTTCCCCCCTACTTCGGTAAGCATTTAAGACACTCAAAACTATTCCTTACTTTTATCCTATGAGCTCCATCTATAATTTGCACCGTTTTTTATCCAAATCGGATTAATTTTAAAATTTGACCCCTGTACAACTGAAAATGACCCTTTTTATTGATTTTTGCTGTTTTTAGCCTATAACTCCAAAACTTTCGGCCGCAGATAGTATAAACTATACCTTTTTGGAATCCTTATGATTAGACTATTAACTTGGTATACTTTTCAACATGATTGGATCAATTTCAAAATTTGACCCCTGTTATTGACCTTTGACTGCCGAAAAAACAATTTCCCCACCCCCTACAATAACTCACTTTTTTTGGTAAATGTTGACACCCATAGCTACCAAAATCAGTTGAAATCAGCTTCTTTAAAAAAATTTCACAGATGAAACTTGCTTTAGGGTTACAACATGTATACCTAATTTGTCATTTGACACAAAAGTGATATTATCGGGTAACCACCCGAGTTATAAAAAATGCGAGACCTGGGCAGGTCTCCAGACTAAAACGCGAGACCTGGGCAGGTCTCCAGACTAAAACGCGAGACCTGGGCAGATCTCCAGACTTGAGGTCATGTCATCAATTGTAATGCTGATTGCTGAACTTTGTTCAGCAGGATCCAATCAGAAACCACTGTTATAAATTGCACCACATTATTAGCCCTAACACATCACAGGGTAATCAGTCCTAAAACAGTTAAAGTGTCTCCTAACGTCCCAGGTGCAATTACCTGCAATCATTACTTTCCATTGCCTTTGGGACGTTTTCCACGCAGCGGAAAAAGCTTTTTAATAATAATAATAATGAGATTTATATAGCGCCTTTTACACAGGTAGG
The DNA here is from genome assembly GCA_023653785.1 of Ophioderma brevispina. NCBI lineage: Eukaryota > Metazoa > Echinodermata > Ophiuroidea > Amphilepidida > Ophiodermatidae > Ophioderma > Ophioderma brevispina. The sequence continues at coordinate 16,164 of JAMKCH010056013.1, forward strand.
CAAAGCGCTGTTGCCAATTATTATTATGCTGCTATCAGGAAATCGTCACAATCATTTCGCTTCACCTAGGTCGGCAGCCGGCCAAGCGCACAATCCTATCATCAGCACTTAGATTGTAATATTCCCCCTAGTCTCACATTCAATAGGCAGCAATAGGTCTCCTGCGAATTTGACGTTAACACAGAATAAACCTCAAGTTAAAGGTGTCAAATTTAAAGGTGCAACAAGATATTTTCAGGCACTCAAATATTGGGTCATAATTAGTAATTTCAAATAAATTAGACATTCAATATATTTCTTACCTTGTACTATGCTACAGAAATGTCTTAAAGAGAGAAAAAAGGAGTTTATGATTTGCTTATATTTCAATGCAAAACATAGGCTGAATTTCGTATTTGCTCCTATACGAAATTAGAAATAGCACAATTTTTGTACCAAAGAAACATTTCTCAGCTTAATCCTTTCAGATGGGGATATTTTTGATGGAAAGCTTTACATCGGAGCAAAAATCAGAATTTTCGATTTTTTTAGGGACACCCGATATGTGAAATCTCTTGTTGCACCTTTAAGTGTTAGCAGAATACTAATTAAGGGTGTATTTCATGATTTACACCACATCAGACTAATGAGCTGCAAGGGCATATGCTGCTTCTTTGTCTTAGACCAAGTCTTTCACTTGAAATACGAACCAGGCGTCAGGATACACCCATTGAACGTGTGTCCTCGGTTTTGCTCAGTACACACCCCAAACACACAAGGACAGACATAGGATTGCATAGCAGCAAGTTTTGTTGACATCATTTTACTGTTTACTTTCATTTGACAGGAGTAGCACTACTTGAATACAAAGACTGTAATCACAGGACAATATGTTACAAGATTTAGGCCACTGAATTGAGAGATGGTCACTCATCCACGCCATTTCACAGTTCACACCTTCGTTCGTTCGTTCGTGCAAGTCCAAAATCACAGTGGAAGATCCGTCTTTAGCCAGCTGATAGTTTCATCATCCAGGTT